>VDFB02270651.1:178796066-178901348 GCA_007258455.2 Sequoia sempervirens | reverse complement strand
AGAATCCATTTGCTTTGGAACTCCATCAGGAAGGCATGGGTGATGCAAATAGAAACAGACCTAACCAACCAACTTTTCCTTTTTTCATTACTCATCAAAATGAAGTTGACAACCTCAAAAATATCCTTGCTTCAGTCCTTCCTAAGTTCTATGGACTTGTCACAAAAGATCCTAATACTTTCTTGTTCGAGTTTGATATACTATGTAGGAGTTATGACTATACCACTGATTCCCATAGGCTTAAGCTATTCCCTACCACCTTGAAAGAGGTTGCATTAAGATGGTTTATGAGACTAGGTAGAAATACTCTGGAGACTTGGGATGACATGAAGAAAAAGTTCCTTGAAAAATACAAGGAATATTGTAGGGGCAGTGACATGAGGGGAGATGACATTTTTAGGATGTAGCAAAAGAAAGATGAGAGCCTGAAGGATTACATTTCAAGGTTTTTGTTTTTTCCTATAGAAATATCCACACCATACACTTAATGAACAATCACAAAAGTTACTTTTCCTAAGAGGAATGAATGACAGCTGCACTGATGCCTTGGATCTAATGGGAGGAGGAGATATCACCCAAGTTCCTTGGGAGGATATCAAGAAGATATGTTAGAACTATTCTAGGGTAGCTTCAAAGAATGGGAGAGCTTACCAATCATTTATGGGTAAGTCATCTACTAGTGGCGTTTCAAGGATGGAGATTACTCACTTATTGGTAGAAATCAAGCAAGACATCATAAACAATCTGGCTACTCAATTGGATACACTTCAAGCCAAGACAAAACAAGAGGAGGAAGAGGCAATGTTGGCAGAATATTTGCCTCATTGCAAACAAAAGAAGGACTATAGATACAAGATGGTAGCTAATATTGACAATAAGAAGATCCCACCTGATTTCAATCCAATCCAAGGTGAAGATGACTGAGTCTACTACATTGCACAAAGGAGGCCATGGGCTCCAACACAAGGTATGCTACCAGATCGACTATCTTTTGCTGGGCCATTTTTCAATTCTTATTCATTTGGTAACCAATGGCAACCCCCATATCCATCCAACTATGGAGGATATCCACCAAAACCTTGGAGTAACCCTCCAAATACCTAGCCCAATCACCAAAACTCTCCACCCTAGTGGCAACAACCTCAGAGGAATTGGCAACAGTTTCAAGGAAATTGGCAACCACCCCCAGGAAATTGGCAACAAACATCTCAATGGAGGGGAGGAAAACAGTGGCCAAACTAGACAACTAGTTACATGCAACCACGTTCTCAATCCCAACAACCTTCTATAATGCCTCCTCTTGCTATTTCAAGTTCAAATACACCTAAACCTACTTAGTTGCCAGCTCAACCCACACCTAACCCAAATAAAAAGCCACAATAGCAGCTAGTATACTCTGTTGATCCAAATCAATTCCCTACATATGTTATGAGTGTAAGTGGCATCCACTTGCGTTCAGGAACTACTTTTCTAGCCCCTTCCACACCCATTATCACTGAGATTCCCATGGAAGAAGAGGAGCATCAGAATGTCCCCATTCAACCAAGTACACCTAAAAACCCTGAACCAGTCCTAGTCCAACAGATTGAACAAGAACCACCATTTCCCCAGAGGTTGGAAACTATGAAACAAAAGGAAGAGAAGGAGGAACCAACCTTTGACATTCTAGACCAGTTGAAGCATATATGTGTCAAGATACCCTTATTTCAATCCATAAAAGATGTTCCCATATATGGCAAAGCAATTAAGGAAAAATGCCTTAAGAAGCCAAGCAAGAAGAAGAAAGACCCCACTACAGTTCATGTGGTGGGACAACTAATTGACATCATGCTTTGGAAAGTGACTGTTCCCAAATATAATGACCCAGGTAATCCTGTGGTAGGAGTTGTTATAAATGGGATACAAATAAAGAATGCTCTAATTGATTTGGGAGCAACAATAAATGTAAAGACCAAGGATATCCTGCAACAACTAAATGTTGCAAGCATGAGACCTACTCCTACTATCCTGAAACCCTCTGATAGTTCCACTGTTAAACCTAATGGTATAGTAGAGGACCTTGTGGTAACTCTAGACTCTTGGGAGTATCCAACATATTTCATGATTCTTTTTCCTAAAGCTACACTAGGCGGGTACCCCATTATCCTAGGAAGGCCATGGTTAGCAACAACAAATGCCTATATTGGATGTTAGACAAGAGACATGACCATTTCTGATGGAAAGAACACCAAAAAGCTTGTTTTCTATCCTCCTACTCATCCATCCCATGATATGGATAACCCCATATGGCCACATGTTGGTGAAGAGTATGAGGAAATCAATTCTATGGTACAACTTATGATGTTAGGCAAGATTTCTTTCATACAACTTTAGGATGAAGATGAAGTATTTTCTAACACAATTTAGAACCATTGTGAGGTGTAGGAAGACTCATCCTCTCATGCATCTGATTTTGCTGATCCAATGAAGACACTTCTTCCTGCTCTTCTTGCAGTCGAACTTCCTGCAGCAACAGGTATGTCTCATGCATTGCTGCCACATAAACTCAAGGTACCAAGCATTGGTGAAACAACTATGATAGAGTTAACTACACAAGTGTAAGTGTCAAAAGGAAAATATCTAAATATTAATAGCAAATTGAGTGAAGAACAACAGTTGTCATTGAAAAACTTATTGAGGACCCACCAGCATACATTTGCATGGGACTATCATGATATGAAGGGATTCGATCCTAAGCTTTGCACTCATAGGATATACATAAGAGATGATTGCACACTAGTGAGGTAGCCACAAACAAGAATTAACCCTACATTGAGAGAAATTGTAAAAGGAGAACTATAGAAATTGCTAGATGCAGGATTTATCTACCCCACTTCAGATAGCTAGTGGGTGTCTCCATTGGTGATTGTGCCCAAAAAGGGAGGGAAGTGGTGAGTTTGTGTTGATTATAGGGAACTCAATGTTTCCACCAAAAAGGACCATTTTCCCCTTCCTTTCATAGACCAAGTTTTGGACTAACTTGTAGGAAAGAAATACTTTTCTTTTTTAGATGGATTCAGTGGGTATAACTAGATACAATTTTTTACTTGAGGACCAAGATAATACCACCTTTACCTATCCATGGGGGACCTATTCCTACTCAGTACTTCCATTTGGCTTATGCAATGCACCTGCAACTTTTTAGACGCCAGTCATTAACATATTTTCAGATATCTCACATGATTGCATGGAGATTTATATGGATGACTTTACTACCTGTGGTGCTGATTTTAATGAAGCATTGAAAAATATCAGGAGAGTCCTACAGAGATGTGAAGACCACAGTCTATCTTTAAACAGTGAAAAGTGCTTCATGATGATGCAGGAAGGTGTAGTTTTTGGCCACTACATCTCTCACAAAGGAATTCAAGTAGATCCTACCAAGATTGAGGTGATCACCAACCTTCCTATACCTGCAAAACAAAAAGATGTTAGGATTTTCTTGGGACATGCAGGTTACTATAGGCATTTCATCAAAGACTTTAGAAAAATGGTAGCACCATTGTACACTCTCCTAACTAAAGATGTTGAATTCCAATGGACAAAATACTGTGACAAGGCATTTTATGACTTGAAGACAACTTTAACTCATGCTCCTATACTCAAAGGTCCCAATTGGGAGCTTCCTTTCCACATTCATATAAATGCATCAAACTATGCTATAGGAGTAGTCTTAGGATAGAAAGGAGCTATTGAAAATGCTATTTATTTTGTTAGCAAAAATTTGCAGGGAGTTGAATTCAACTATACAGTGATATAATAAGAAATGTTGGCATTGATCTATGCCCTTAACAAATTTAGGCACTATATAACAGGCTATTAGATCTTTTTGCATACAGATTATGTAGCCATTAGGTACCTCATGAATAAACCCTTGATCTCAGGCTGGCTAGCAAGATGGTTATTGATGATGCAGGAGTTTGACATAACCATTGTGGATAAACCAAGGAAGGCCAATGTTGTTGCAAAATTTCTTTCAAGGCTGACTACATCAGAGGAAAATCAAGTCATTGATGACTCTTTCCTTGATGAACACTTATTTTCCATCAGTGTGCATACACCTTGGTATGTTGACATAGTTAATTATTTGGTCACAGGGAGAGTTCCTCCTCATTTCTCTCCAAAAGAGAGAAGGGTGCTCATTGAAATATCTTTTCCTTTCTCGTGGATTGTTGGATGTTTGTTTTACACTAGACCAGACCATGTCATGAGATGTGTGAGGGAAGATGAGACATATGATATTTTGCATGCATGCCACAATGAACCCTGTGGAGGGAATTTTGTATCCAAGAGGACAACAATGAAGATTTTGAACACAAGATATTACTGGCCCCCACTCCACAAGGATGCATGAAAGTATACAAGGAAGTGTGATAGATGCTAGAGGATGGTTCAACCAACCAAATTTGATGAGATGCCCCTTTACCCCTAGGTAGTAAAAACTCCATTCGATAAATGGGGATTGGATTTTATAGGACCCATTGATCCTCCATCAAATGGTAAATCCTATATCTTGGTATGCACTAATTATGTAACCAAGTGGTAGAAGTTAAGGCCATGAAGCATGAAAGAGATAATAAGGTTGCAAGATTTCTTTATGAGGAAATTTTCACATGGTATGGGGTTCCAAGAGAGATAGTGACTGATCAAGGGGCTCAATTCACCTCAACCCTTGTTACAACACTAGTCAATGAATAAAACATAAGGCATAGGAAGTATACTCCTTATCACCCTCAGGTCAATGACCAAGTTGAGGTGACCAACAGGGAAATTGAATCCATTATGACCAAAACAATGGATATCCATAGGAAGGATTGGGGAAATAGGCTTCTAGAAGTTGTTTGGGCCTATAGGACTACCTAGAAAACTACCACAGGCTTCACTCCTTTTGAGTTGTTGTATGGAAAGACAACTATGATGCCCATTGAATTTGAGCATAAGACTCTTTAGACTACACTAGACTTAGGGATGGATATCTCTGAGGCACAAAGGGACATAATCATATAGCTGAATGCTTTGGATGAAATGAGGAAGACAACCTTGCATCACATAGAGGTAGTGCAGAATAAGAGAATAAAGTGGCATAAAAAATTCATAAAGGACAATAAATTCCAGCCAGGTGACTGGGCACTTCTCTACGACTCAAGGGATCAATATAATACAAGAAAATTGCAGACAAGGTGGCTAGGACCATATGAGGTTGTTGAAGTCTTCCCCAATGGTGTTGTTCAACTCACTACCATTGACCTTGTGAGATTTAAGTTGCTTGTCAACAGTCATCACCTCAGGTTGTATCACAATCCAACTTACAAGGAGGAATTCTTGTAGCAATTCACTCAGCATGCAACACCCGAACTTCCTGTAGCCAAAGGAAGCATACCTAGTGTCCCTCCTTCTGGCTAACTCAGGTACGTAACTTGTCATAATAAATACTTCCACTTTTGTGGGATTCCACTTCATTCATTCATCCATCCGCCCATCCATCTCCACCTTTCTCTCTCTTCCATCACACCACCATAAATTCACTTCATTCCACCTCCACTTTCATTAATTGCTCAAATGACTTCTTAAAAGGTGACTGATACTTTCTCCATAATCTTTGTAAAAAATATTCTAAGAATTCAAGTATGTACACATCAATTTGTTACATCTTAATTGTCTTTTAGTACAATCATTTAATTACTATACATTAATATAGACGTTCTCCATAGTATGTAATTATTCCTTACCCCTATCAAATCATCATTAATACCTTGCATGTGAGGATAAATGCTCAAATTTAGGTTTGGGGGGGAAGTGTAAATACCATGTCCACATGTCAGTCCATGTTGGTCCATGTCAACAAAGTTTAAATTCAGCCAATTTGAATTCTGACTGAGGTGACTACTCGCATGTGTGAGATGACACCACACCACTGCCATTTTTTTTATTATATTCTTCATTTATTACTCTTTACAACCTTTATTACTTCTTTCATAATCCTAAGCCGCCAAAAAGGTAAAATTCAAACAACATTGGCATTGGGAATTTAGTAGCATTGCAGGAACGAGAAATTTGGCTATTAGACGAAGATTGCAGGAAGGGAAAGCTCGCAGAGTGATTGTTTAATTATAGATATATGAACAATGGGAAGTGGTTTAATTAGAAATGAACCCCTGGTTCTTGATGTATTAATGCAGGATGCACCTTTCCAGGCCGAGTTCAAAAACTACGGATGGTTAGATTATTTCCTGAAACTGAATGGTTATAGTGAAGATGTTGCGTTGGAATTTTCCCAAAAATTGTTTGAAGGAAAGGCCACAGTAAAAGGGTTGGAGGTAATAGCTACTAAAGAGAGGATTGCAAAAGTTACAAGGTTATCTGCCGATGGTGAACATTACCCTGCTACCAGAGACACCAGGTTAGATAGGGTTGAATTTACAAAACTTGGTGACCCTCCATTGAATGTGGAAAAACAAGGTGCAAAGAGAACCTCTCTACTTGAGCCATGGAAGCAAGTAGTTGTTTACATTGTGAAGTACCTTAATTGTGAAGGTCATCAATCGAACCTACATTCCGTGCACTTCAAACTCTTGAATCATATGAGGCATGGGAGAAGAATGAACGTGCCAAATGTGTTATATCACCTTTTTTCAATCATGGCAGCTAAGACCCAAAAAGGTAGGGATAATCCTATTTCCCACCATTGTCTGATCAAATTATTAGTAGAGAAGTCTTTGCATGATTTGTCTGATATAACTTGGGAATAATTCTTAAATATTGATCAATTTAGACTAGAGCATTTGTGAGCTAGGGTTTTTCCTCAACCTTGTAGGCCTAGTAGGAGATTGAGCATGATTGAAGCCACTCTTGGTGTCTCAACATCTAGTGCAAGACCTAGTGCAAACCATCCTATAGCTGAACAAACTATAGAGATTAGCTCTTTAGAAACATAAAATTTAGACAAAGAAAGTTCTGCTTCAGATTACGATGATGATGTTCCTCTTGGCATCCTAATTCGAACTAGGGTACAAAAGAAAGAAGCAAAAATAAGGAAGAGAAAAGTTAAAAAGCAAACGACAAGAAAAGAATCATCAAGCACTAAGAAAAGGAAGGCTGACACTGTTCTTCCTGTAGCCAAAGAGAAACATGAGAGTGCTCCTAGAAAAACAAGACTAGTTGGGCTAGCTATTGGTATGTCTCCGCAAGGAAGCCATAGGTCTAGAGAAACATCATGGGAGGACATAGAAGCCCCAATTGGGTAGGTGAATGTTGAGGAAAAGGACATATTTGAGGAAGTGACAAATATAAGATTGGAAAAGCTTGTTTCCATCATAGAACAAGTTGAAAGTCAAGAGTATGAGAAGAATCAGGAGCTCTTGTAGCAAGGGAAAGAGCAAGAGTTTCTGCAGCAAGAGCAAGAACAAGAGCCCCTGCAGCTAGACCTGGGAGAACAATTAGTACCCATGCAATTGGAATTAGTTGAACAATTAGAATCCCTACAACTAGGGCCACATGAAGAGAAAGAATCAGTACCAAGAATTTTTTTGGTAGGAATAAATAAGCCCTCTAATATTTCAATGCACACGGTAGCAATGAACTTATGGAATGAGACGCAAAGGAGGGAAGAGGAATGGAAAGAGGAGAAACGCAGGCTGAAGAAGGAAATCAAAAAGAAAGATGAAGAGATTGAAGAGAAGAATATATAAATTGCTGCTTTAAAGAAAAAGGTGGACAATATAGAAGCCTTAGTGTTGACAACAATTTTACTCGCAGTAAACAACTCGTATAGAATCTCCATAGATAAGACTATGAAAAGCCTACCTTTCTTGAAATATATGAAACAAAGACAACCTAAGAAATAATTCTACATTCACAAACCAAATATTGACTTCTATTTAATCCCAAATCTCCATAAATTAGGTCATGATTGCACTAAACATAACTCTCAGGTAATGATGTGATAATTTTTCTATTATTTTCCTTTGGGGATACATTTGAACATTCACATACACATTTATTATACTTTTTCTTTGAACATTTCAAAATCAGCTTTCCAACTTGAAAAAGGTAAACTCAAACTTCACGAAAGTAGTGAATTTAACATTGGATTTTAAAATATCTCCACCAATCTCCTTGCTATCACTTAAGTAGATTTAGCATTAAGCATTCAACAATTTCATGGAAAATAAAAAAATTCAATGAAACTGTTTCCATTCACTTTTTTCTAGAACATTTTCAAAAAATATTAACATCTAATCTAAAGCAAAACATAAAAAAAAAAGTAAAATAAAATTTCTCCCAATTATTCTCCATGGATTCCCCAAAGAATTAATCAAAACAGAGCAAACCACTTTATACTTCACTAGATTGCTTCATAGCTACGTATAAAGTAATGCAAGCTTTTAAAGAGGGGGTTTTGTTTATGGACACTGAATGGGTTCTGTATTCACCCTTAAACGGTGCAACATATAGTCTTGTTAAACCGAACTTACAAAACCAGCTACAATAGATACTTAGGTAGCTATCCATAAAGCTCTGATATCAATTAATGTCTACGTGCATACAAAGTTTTACACCAGAATGGTTCAGAAGATAGGAAAAAAGAACAAAACTTAAAAGAAGTTTTTGCTCCTTCGACATCCACAAATTCTGAACTTAAGAAATAAAATTAAACATCCTCTGGCCTTTTATAGAACACAAGGCTTAGATAGGATAAGACAACTACATGAGAGGGAATCTAAGGGACCAATCTCATCAAGGCACATGGAATATTGTGACCAATAGGAGAATAGCAATTAAAGTCAATGGAAGTCAACTCCAATTACTCATTGAAGCTCTTCGGGTTCCTCTTTTATCTGGAATCTTCACCAAGAAAATAACTTGAATCATGATAATATGTAGGGGATTCCCATACATTCAGAATGATAAGGCAGAATTTTTTCCGTCTACATTTTGCTTGGCTTTGGTTTTGTCATTCTCGGGAATAGGCTCTCTTAAAAATTAGCATTTTCTCCCACCAAAAGTGGAATACTAGGATCTCCTGTACTTCGGTGGACTCAAAGCCGTTAGCATTATCACATCCCAGAGTAATAAAACCGGATTGAATTTTATTCCAACCATTACTCAAATATACCTGACCATCCATACCCCAACTTTGCATCACAATCGATATCTCCTGCAATCACAAAATTCTAATATTAAATCCGTTTTAAAAAAATATGCTACCATATCTCATATAAATAAAACCACCATTCAAATATTAACACAAGAAATCCACAAAAAAACACTTTCAAAGACATATCACAAATCCTTGCATGTATACCGGATCACCAGGACCATTGTACAAAATAAACAAAAAAACATTTTACTTCACGTTTCAACCCGATACTCGGTACCCAGTTTCAGCTTTACCCACTTACTTTCCTACACCTCAGTTATACTGAAACTCCAAATTACTGGACTTCAACTTATCGAAGCCATTCATTTTAACTTTACATTACCATTTTTCCTTTTTTGTTTTTCCGTTACTTGGTATCCGGTGTATGAAACACTCACTATAGAAAGTTCTTTCCTTTTAACTAAAGATTTCTTCTTTTTCTTTTCACTTCCGGTGACCATCCAATTTGTTAGCTCCTGCCATAGAAGTCATATTTTCACTTGGGCCCCCAAGTCTTTTATTGTGAGACCACACAACAACTTGCAACCAATAAAACCAAATTTAAAATTAAATGTGAAATTAAACCACCAGTTGTAAATTAAAACTTATGCATATTTTAAAACAAGAACTTTCTACCTTTACTTCAATTCTAGCATAAAAAATAAAACTCCACCGGAAACATCCATGCATTCTCTTGATTAATTTAAGTTTTGGAACTCAATGAATAGAATTAGTTCATTAACATTGAAATACATAATATAGTAATCCTCCAAAGCCAACCAGGGATAGAGCCTTGCTGCCAATCAAGAATCCATAGCCCTGACAAGGTTATCTCTGTAATTCCCCCAAACATAGCTCTACTACTGGTCAGGCATCCATAGCCCCAATAGAGTTATTTGGATAGCCTAAAGAGTTGATATCACTCCTATTTTTTTAATAAGATATAGCAATGATAGCTCATTTTCACTTTTTGATTTTGCAATAATAGCTCATCTATCAACTTGCAAGCATTGAAGCACCGCTATTAGGTTGGGAATTACAGTGGTAGCGAAGGTTACTTTTTGATTTTTCATTCAATGTAAATCCCTTCATCAATTCACTACTTCCCAAAACTCATTTAATAATTCCTTGTAAGTGTGTGTTTCCAGCTAAATTTCATCAATTATGCCAAATCCTAACTAACTGTAGCCCGCTATACGTTAAAAGATATGCATAAATTAAAATTTAGCAATAGACCACTTAATCACCAAATTTAAATCTAAATTTAGAAATATTAGTTACCACCCCTTTTTTGATTAAATTTATTGCAGTTTCCAAAACTTTTGCTAACTATCTCAACTTGACGGTGATGCACTATATTAATGGATCATAATGTTATGATTACCTTGAAAAATGATCACACTACTCAACATTAAATTCACACGCCTATTTTAGCACATATTATCTTCCTACTTCATCAAGTGATGATGTGTAACATTTTTCCATTCTCATTCTCATGTATAATCCACACACTTAACACCTCAATAATCATTACGACTTTCTTACAACAATTGGAAATGACCCCCTATTAATTTGAAATCTCCAACTTGCTTGATTCATAATCTTCGTACTACTCAATTCTGAAGCAATTTCACCAAACATGTGCAAAGAATTTATTTGATTTAACCTTTAATTCTGAAGAGTATCAACCAATTGCCACCTCACACATATGATTTCTAAAAAAAACTATAGGAAACTATGTACCACTATGCTATTCGAAGCTTTCTATAAATTCATGCATTTCTCCTCAAACTCTCCACACTTTTCTCTCTTTTTTTTGTTTTCATGTAATTCCATTATGTTTTGTGCTTTTACTCTTTTTCTTCTTGACTATGGATACTTCCATTTTCTTGAGTTGTTCTCGTAGATAAAATGTTTTCTTGGGAAGCATCAAATCACAAAGGCTTGAAAATGTTTTCATTATTAGGACTTCCACTTTTACGTTTCCAAATTTATGCTTAGTCCTTGGGGAAAGAT
This sequence comes from Sequoia sempervirens, assembly GCA_007258455.2. Lineage (NCBI taxonomy): Eukaryota > Viridiplantae > Streptophyta > Pinopsida > Cupressales > Cupressaceae > Sequoia > Sequoia sempervirens. The sequence goes on along the minus strand of VDFB02270651.1, from coordinate 178,890,154 downwards.
ATGTTGCGTCCAACCACTATTTTTATTTTTATTCCGACATAGCTTCTCATTTTGTAGCTTCACTCCTGGACATTGGGTTACCTGTTGAAGATGTGCGAGCCACTGCGAACTTAATAGTTAAACCAAAATTCTTGGAGAATTTGGACACCATTCTAGTTGTTGCACACCCGACCATTGGGATTCCCTCCATAGATGATATTCCTCGATTCTTGAATCACGGGGAAGTGGTTCCACTTTTTCCTTTTCTTACTCATCTCCATATCCAAGATTTTGAAGTTCACCAGGAACTCTCCTACATAGGGTATTTAGCCTTGATAGAAGAGGCATCCCAGATTGACTAGATAACTACTATTGTCTGCAACTTTGCTCACCTTTCTCTTGAATCCTCCTTTTTTGGTTTTCAACAAGGATTTTGATATTAGATGTATATACGTGACATACACACACACACATATATCTCTTTTTTGTGGTTATTTCTCTTAAAAGAAAGTTTCACTGTTTATGGTTTTATTGTTTCAGTTAAGTTCAGCAAATTGTTTCAATTTCACTCTCATGTTTAAGATATATTGAAGCAGAATTTGTTAATGCAGAAGCCAAGCAAGGAAAAGAAAACAAGCAAAACAAAAAGAAAACAAGAAAAACCCCTAAAAAAAAACTAAGCTAAGCTAACACTACGCTAACCCTAACTACCCTAACTCTAACATCACAACAAACTAACTCTAACTAAGCAATTTATTTCAATTTCTACATCTATTTATTTTATAGTTTTAGTACGAATTACAACGGCCTTATCTTTAAATTCCCTTATCAACATCTTCAATATCCTACTGTAATAATGAAAAATCTTAAGTGTCATGTATTTAAACATCATAAATTTGAAGGTGTACTTACCCAAAATATGGCTTAAACGTATGTAAATGATCTCATTAGATACTAGTTGCACACATGTCATCTGGTGTGGCAATACTGTACCTTCTTCCAACCCTGGTCCATTTCCATGAATGACTGCGTTCATTTCTTTATTTCCTTCTCTTCTGAAAACCCTCATATCTCCAACCCTATCTCTACTTTGCATTGTGTTAGACCAAGATATATCTATATTTATATCGTTATCAGAAAGAGAAAAAGTAAAAACTTGATATTTTGTATCTTGTATAAAATTAGGAAAATGTCTTTTTGTATTTAATGCATTTTCAACTTGAAGCACAATACACGCGTCTTTAGCTTGATTTTCCTACTTTATCTCACTAATTGTGTTTTCCACGTATACATGGAATGATGATCCATCCATATCTTTTCCTTGTTTATGATGAAATATCTCTGAATCTTGATATTCTCGCTTATTCACCTGCAAGACGTTAGGATTTTCTTCAAAATAATCACAATTTTCTAACTGTTTCAATTCAACGGTTCATTTTTTAATATTTCCAACTCAACTAGGGTTAAAAATTTCTCTCATGGACAATCCTTTTCTTTTTGCAGTTAAAACTTCTTCCGTTAGCAGAATTGCTCCACTTATGGCTAGACTTACCCTAGTTAAAAAAAATTCACACTCAATTTCACCGTGATCAATTGTATCATGAATTCTACACTTGGTGACTCTTCCAAAGGTAAACAAACTTTAAGGATGCAGTTTCTGGTTAAATATTTTACAAAGTTTTCCAATTTCCATCATGAAAACTAACTTGTGCCAATTTTTTGTGTTTTACAAGATTCTTGCCAAATTAGGAAGGGTATTTCAAAACACAAATTCACTTCCCAAAGGTAAACCTTGAAAATATCAAAGAAATTAAAAAAAACTATATGTGTATGCATGCATGACCACTAGAATGAAAATTTTTTCCCTTCTTCTAGCGCCAGTTCCTATTGTCAATGATTTTACTTGCAGTAAATAGCTCGTATAGAATCTCCATAGACAAGACCGCGAAAAGCCTACCTTTCTTGAAAGATATGAAACAAAGACAACCTAAGAAATAATTTTGCATTCACAAAACAAAGATTGACTTTTGTTTAATCCCAAGTCTCTGTAAATCAGGTCATGATTGCACTAAACATAACTCTTGAGTAATGATGTGATAATTTTGTTGTTATTTTCCTTTGGGGATACATTTGAACATACACATACACATTTATTATACTTTTTCTTTGAACATTTTAAAATCAGCTTTCCAACTTGAAAAAGGTAAACTCAAAATTCATGACAGTAGTGAATTTAACATTGGATTTTAAAATATCTCCACCAATCTCCTTGCTATCACTTAAGTAGATTTAGCATTAAGCATTCAACAATTTCATGGAAAATAAAAAAATTTCAACGAATCTATTTCCATTCACTTTTTTTTAGAACATTTTCAAAAAAATTAACATCTAATCTAAAGCAAAACATAAAAAAAAAGTAAAATAAAATTTCACCCAATTATTCTCCATGGATTCCCCAAAGAATTAATCAGAACAGAGCAAACTGCTTTATACTTCACCAGATTGCTTCACAGCTACGTATAAAACAATGCAAGCTTTTAAAGAGGGGGTTTCATTTATGGACACCAAATAGGTTCTGTATTCACCCTTAAACGGTGCAGCATACAGTCTTGTTCAATCAAACTTACAAAACTAGCTACAAAAGATACTTAGATAGGTAGCTATCCATAAAGCTCTGATATCAATTAATGTCTACGTGCATACAAAGTTTTACACCAGAATGGTTCAGAAGACATGAAAAAAGAACAAAACTTAAAATAATTTTTTGCTCCTCTGGCATCCACAAATTATAAACTTAAGAAATAAAATTAAACATCCTCTGGCCTTTTATAGAACACAAGGCTTAGATAGGATAAGACATCTACATGAGAGGGAATCTAAGGGACCAATCTCATCAAGGAACGTGGAATATTGTGACCAATAGGAGAATAACAATTGAAGTCAATGGAAGTCAACTCCAATTACTCATTGAAGCTCTTCGAGTTCCTCTTTTATCTGGAATCTTCTCCAGGAAAATAACTTGAATCATGATAATATGTTGGGGCTTCCCATACATTCAAAATGATAAGGAAAATTTTTCACCCCCTACATTTCACTTGGCTCTAGTTTTGTCACTCTCGAGAATGGGCTCTCCCAAAAATTAGCATTTGTTCCCACCAAAAGTGGAATACTAGGATCTCCTGTACTCTAGTGGACTCAAATCCACCAACAATATCACATCCTAGAGTAATAAAACCAGAACCATGACTCAAATTTTCCTGACCATCCATACCTGAGATTTGCATCACAATCAATATCTCCTACAATCACAAAATTCCAATATTAAATCCCTTTTAAACAAACATGCTACCATATCTCATATAAATAAAACCACCATTCAAATATTAACACAAGAAATCCACAAAAAATCACTTTCAAAGACATCACAAATCCTTGCATGTATATCGGATCACCGGGACCATTGTACAAAATAAAAAAAATAACATTTTACTTCACGTTTCAACCCGGTACCTGGTACCCGGTTTCAACTTTACCCACTTACTTTCCCAAACCTTGGTTATACTGGAACTCCAATTTACCAGACTCCAACTTACCGGTGCCTTTCATTTTAACTTTACATTACCCTTTTTCCTTTTCTGTGTTTTCGATACCCAGTATCCGGTGTACAAAACACTCACTATACAAAGTTCTTTCCTTTAAACTAAAGATTTCTTCTTTTTCTTTTCACTTCTGGTGATCATCCAATCTGTTAGCTCCCGCCATAGAAGTCATATTTTCACTTAGGTCCCCAAGTCTTTTCAGTCTTGGGGTGTGTTGTGAGACCACACAACACTTAGTACCTCATATATTAGAATGCAAGACTCCTCCAAGGGTCTATGCTCTGTATTTGAAGGAGAAGAATCTTTCTTTTAAACTAGGAAGGATTGTTTCAGGTTTGAATCCTTCCATTGAGACTCCTCTTGAATTTTTCCAAAATTATCAGATTGCTCCTCCTAAAATGAAAAATTTATTGTGTGAATTCTATTTGCATAATTATGTTGTGTCCAAAGATCATGATTAGAATCCATTGTTGTATGTTGGGGATTTCCAATTAAAGGCATTTATGTCTTAGATACAAAATGAAATTAGTTGGGGATAGTAGTTCAGGACTTATAGCAAAATAGAATCCAACACTCCCTTGCCCATCAGGGTTTAATCTAGAAACCCAGGAGACATTTTCAAGGAATGGCACAGATTCCTATACCAACAAGCTATAGTAGTAGGATCTTGCCTAAGAGAGAAGCAATTTACAAAGAACATGAGAAGGTAGCAAAGACACAAGGGAATCTGTAATGGGATATATGTCACAGAGGTGGAACAGTTTGATCGATGAGTTAAAACATGTTGAGCCTCACTCTCTGTAGAACTATGTTGCAACATGCAAAAGAGCTGATCGATATATATAGATTGGAAGGTCGAAGGGACAATTTTGGCTTCCATTAACTTTTCAGCCACCTATCCTATTATGGCTTGTGCCAAATTTCAGGTATTATCAGTATGATATAGCTGCAAAGAGGAAAAGATGGAATAGGTTGGAGAGCAAGCAAGGGTTCTATTGGGTCCCTAATTCATACACTACAAGAACTGATGTAGGATGGCTAGCAGTTGCAAATTTCAGGGCATTAACTAAGAAAAGAACAACTCTTCCTCTATTGGAGGACCAACAAAACCTTAGGTTGGGCGGAGTGATGAGTCTAGTTTATGGCTCAATTTTGATAGATTTTATTATCCATTTTCTATTGTTGTCATAGACTTTGATACTTGGATGATGACCCTTTTTATGATATTTCCTCAAAACCATATACATTGGGCATAAGCTATTTTTGTAACCTTCAAATGACATTGACATGCTATATAAACTATCTATGTTAATTTTACATGTGGATTAATAAATGTTACTTTAAGATAGTTACAGATATGCAATTTTTGTGTGTACTAATATTGTTATGCAAATATAATTAGATCCTAAAAAATTGAGGAAGATTCTGCCAACTGGTCATTTTCCATAAAGGTCAACAAGGTGATCATTCAAAGGTCAATGGAGGGAAGACTCTCAATGGAGGGAGATTCCTAGTTTAAATTGAAGAATTGTAACTACCTTGTAAATGGTCTTAATTGTTTGTTGAGAAAATATAGGAGTTAATGTTGTGCTAAATCTTCTTTAAGGAAAACATGCTTGACCAGATTCCATGCATGCATAGCCTCCTTTCCACTTTTTATGCTTTCCCTAAAATGGCATCCTCCTAATCTATTGGAGTTGACCACCTTGCTAGGTAGTTAGTAGTTTTTCTTCTTATAAATAAGACTTGAATGCTCCTTCTTAGAAGATGGATTAATCTGATGGTCTTAAAGTTTGCTCTCCAACCTAGTTTTTCAGTAATACAGTTATGCTGCTCGAATGTACTCATGCTTTCCAATGAATAAAACGAAGTTATAAGTTTGTGCATCTGAGTTTACATTTTTCTTAAGGGATACTCATCCAAGGGGCCCCACTTGGTGAGCATTCCATCCTTTAGTTTAGTTAGTACTTTATGTTCAACAATTAGTTAAGAATCTGGCAATTGTTTATTTCTGTAGCCACTAGAATTCCATTCTGTGACTGTTCCTGTAGCCAAAGCAGACAAAGTAGTTTCTTGTCTGTTTGATAACATTTTCATTTCTCTCATGCATTTCAGCTTAGTATAGCTATTGGTTGATTCTCAACACTTATATTACTTATTTCCAAGCAATTTAATTTCAAAATTATGTCTTTCTTAGCTGTAGAATGAATATGGCTACTTTGGATTCCTAGTGCACATACTATGCTGACCCATTTCAAGTCTGTGTCCCTAGGTTGACAAGATAAATGCACCTTCATGATGATTGAGATAGCTATTCAAATTAGATGTCCAATCTATGAATCACAGTTGTAAGGGCTTAGTTGTTAAATCATTGTAGGAGGCGAACATGCACATTGGTGAGGGGAGTGTAGAAATTGACAAGTTAACACCATGACAGTTTATCAACAAAATTAGCAGATTTTTTTTAAATGGGTCTGGTGGGACTTGATTTTGTGCATTTTTCTGGTTACTTTGCACTGGCTTGCCATTGTGCCAATTTGTGTTGTATAGGAAGTCTTGTAATCTTGGGGGCTTCTCATTTATTTAAAACTTGGGTTTGTCATTTGATAACCCCTTTTCTTTCTTGACAATTCTATAATTCAAATCCTTCATCAAATTAATAATCTTATATAATTTATCTTCAACTGAAGAGGCCTTCTCTATCACTCCATTATCCTACTTAGGATTCTTCAGAATTTTAGCATCATCCCTTCTCCCTACCTTGCTTGAGGCTCTTCTATTACTTTCAATTTGTAACACAATATTGAAGGCATCCCTCAAAGTTTGAGGGTTATTGTCTCTCGGGTGATAACTCATCTTCGAGTCAAAAGCATTACAATAATTGACCAAGCACACTTGGTCATTCAACCTCAAATCAACATGTAGTCTATTCATTACTTTCTGATATCTAGTATTGAAGTCAAAAACCATTTCATTAGAACCTTTGGTGATGTTGTTAAATTCAATTAACATAAACTTTGGATTAGTTTTGTTCCCATATTGCTCCCTAAAGTCTCTCTTGAACTCTTCCCATGAGCCAATGCTCTCCATTGCTAAGCCTCTATACTAGTCTCTGGTATCCTCAGTTAGAGATTGCATGAACAATTTCATCATTACATCTTCATGTTCCACCTCAAAATCATCCATCATATTGTTGAATGACCTTAGGTGGTCTTCTTCACTGATTGCATTATCTCTAAAGAATCTAACTAGCACATTTATTATATCCTCTTGGAGAGGATTAATATAACCAGGTATCCCAAGAAAACATAGTTTTCTATACCTATCTAACTGCATTGGTCTCCTAGTAAATTGATCTCTTCCACCACCTTGATCAAAATGGGTTCCACCACCACCTTGTCCTCCTCCACCACCACTACCAATAGTATTCTAATTTCTAGAGTGGGTGTTCTTTCCTCCACCCCCACATCCTTGATCATCACCTCCACTTCCACCAATAATGTTCCTACCAGACTAAGTGTTTTTTGGCTAGGAAGTAGGGATTGAATGACCACATGTGGAAGTGATATTCATGCTAGTAGTTTTTGCTAAGGAATGTGGTTGATTTTAAGAGCTAGATGCTTTGGGTTGACCTACAGGTTTTTTTGCATGATCTATAGGTTGGGTTTTCTGAGTATTGTTGGGAGGATCTAAAAGTTTGGTAGTCACTATAGAACTTGTGTAATTACTTGTGGCTGTTGTACCAACATGGATATTTACTTTATGATGGTCCATGTTTTGGGTCATCACAGGTTGGCAAGTGGTAGTAGGAGTGGGCTCTTCATTAACCATTTTCCTCATTTTCTCTACCCTTCTCCTTAACTGATCTCTTTCATACATTCCAACCAATATCTTTTCTTCCCTTTAATTAGCTTGTTTTATTTGTAGCTCATCAAGTCTCAATGATTCCTCATGAAGGGTTTTCATATCCTTTACTATTTCCTCTGCATCTTCTAGAGTGACCTCTAATTCAAAGTGTTCAAGAGTGTAGTTGGTCAAATTCAACCCCTCCCTTTGTGTGGAAACTTCAAGAATTCTATTTATAGATATACCTCTTTGGTTAAAATCATTATGAATAGTGGAATCCCAAGGATTCCCCCTTCTAGCAGCCAATTTCCTATCCTAGAAGTTCCAAGGCTCAAATTCTTTTGATACATTTGGATTAGAATCTAGCTTACTAAGAGAAGTAGGATGATTAGTGGGAGTAGCCTCCTTTATAATGGATTTTTCTTCATTCTTAGGAGGCATATTGTATTCATATACATCATTTTTCATAGCATTATTAGAATTTGATGATGTTTCCATAGAAGGATTTACAAACTTACTTGTGTCTGCATTCTTAGCTTTCCAAGAATACTTTAAACCATGAGTCAATTCCTCCAGCTTATGCTCAAGGTGCTTCTTCATGTTGCTTCTAGTTCCTTTCATTATTTGAGTTGATTCTTACAACTCTCTCTCTCTCTCTTTCTGTCTCTCTCTTTTCTTGAAATCAAAATGCACTTGCACAACATACTTTCAGAGTCACCACCCACTTAGTGGGAATTGAAAATATTATGATAAATCCTTGAGAGAATTTGTGAATACTAGAAAAATTTGAACACAACCTTATAGAATGCAACAAAAATACTTAGATCCTAGACTTATAGAAATTAGGTTTAACTTATGACATGAAAATTTGATGAAATTATTCTTCGTACAACAAAGAACAATGTAAACAATTGAATCTGACTGTGTTAGATTTGGAACTAGAGAAGCATAGATAAGTATTTTCCCCAATAGAGTCACCAATTTTTTGTTGTTTTTAATAAACCAAGCTGATCTAACCAAATACCTATGCATTTACTTGATTCAATAGTCAATAATCAGGAGGGATTGACCAACAGGTGAAATTATGGAAGACTTTCCCTCTACACTTTGGGCTTTGCAAGACTCAAAAGGGTGATCCTATACAATGTTCTCAAGCTCTCTTGTGCCATTTAATCATTTCAAAAGCAATAGAGAATGGTAAACCTCAACTCCACATACATTTCAATAGAAAAGTAAAGATTCATTTGATTTTAATTGTAGTGTTTGTGAATGATCATGAATATGCAAAATAAATCTAGATCCTAGACCAATGCCTTAACCTAGGGTGAGGATTCCAAATTAACACAAACCAAGATGAACAACATCTTAAAACCTAACATCACAGAGCTTCTACAATACTGCATTACAACATAAAACTCAAATATTCTAAACCAGAACTCATTATCATATCCTCATACAAAAATTACACAAATCTGTCGTTCTCTCAAAGTGATTTAACTAATTATTTGAATTAGAAAAAAGATAAAACCACACATTCATTTGAACACAATGAAGATCTCTTAAAAGATATTTGATCAATTTTATTGATGATTCATATAAAAAATACACGAGGAGAGAATTGGCTCAAGAATTGTGCCATTCTTATATTCAAATGCTAGCATTGTCATACAAAATAAAACTTCCAAAAAATGAAGACTCAAAATCCTAGATATAGACTCAAAATCTATTCTCTATATTGTATATTACAAAATTTATCATGAGATAAATCAAAAACCCATGTAATTAGCCTTGTATTCCATTTTATAGAAACAAGGGAGAAAAAAAAGTTTCAGGCCAATGTACAATTGTCACATTTTCATTTCATAATTATAGTTACATTTCAAAATATAGGAATATTTTGAGGATAAAACTGCTATATTTACATTTGCAATCTTTTGTCCCTTTGAAGTACTTTGTTGCTCTTTCTTCATTTATCTTTGAAGGTTGTCCATGGGAACTAAGATTGCATGTGAAGAAAAAATTCCATGTGTGCAAAGTGCAGAACCTTTATATCCATTCTTGTTGAAGAATTTTTATCTGCTAAGTATACCAGGATCAAAATTTACTGCCACTTTGTTCTAAAAGCAACTCACAAGTCAATAATATCAATATACTTCCTTTTCCAGAGTTCAAAATCATCATCAAATGGCCATGTGTATGAAATAAATTCATCCAGCTTGGTTTTGTATGGGCCATACTTGATAACTGTTTGAGTTGCTTCCTTATCGAAACCCTCAAGGAAAACCACTTGTGAAAGATAGCTTATCCATACTATCTTTCAGTATGCCAATGCCCATGCTTTCACAAATTAGTGTTTCTTGAGTGACAATTGAACTGTTCATCTGATCTCTCCACTATTGGAGAGGATTAACATCACTAGCATCATTCAAAATGTTAGGTACCAAACCAAAATTACTTTCATAAAATTTTTGCACAAGCTCCCTAATCTTCTTTTCCATTGGATCCATCAACCCATCACATTCCACAATTCCTTTCATAATTTTATGGGTTGGGGAAATGTTGAGTGGTTTATTGGCATCATGAGTTGATCCAATAACCATATGCTTTAATGTTTCCAACCTAGGAATCCACTTATTCATCAATGGGATGCAAAGTTACCTATCCCTATCAAATTTATTTATTGCATAAAAAATTGCAAAATAATTTAAATGAAAACTAAGAATTTTCCTCTCAATTGTCTTATTTAGATGCTCCAACACCACAACTATAATCTTCATATTATTCATATATAATGTTCTATCAACATGTTGGATGAATTCATCATAATCATGGAGTTGTTCAATCAATTCCATTCTACTAGCTCTCTTCCTTGGTTGAGTTGCAATTGATGTATTGGGATTGCGATATGCAATGGGAACATCATTTGGATTATATACAACTAATTTTGTAGAAGTTGAAGGGAGGGTGGATAATGAACAAGAGGTGGTTGAATTGGAGAAGCTGGTGGGGTTGAAATATGCACTTGAGTTATTGATGGCCCTGCCATCATTAATGGCCTTGATTGCAATGCATGCAATTGCTCTTTTAATAGTGCATTCTCAAGTTGCACCTCTGCAATGGTTTGCTTATATTTATTATAATCTGCCACCAAATCATTATATTCTTTATTCTTAGCCTCAAACTTCTCTTACAAAGACTCTGCAGTTGATTTGGTAAATAAAGCAACATTTACAACCAATGTGGTTGCCTCCATAGTTGAAGTGTCTAACACTCTTTTATTATTAATCCTCCCTTGAGGTAAAATGAAGGCTCTGCTATTAATGACTTCTTTGTATTATGGGATATTTCCCAAATTTCCAAGGTGTCCCAATAAGGGCTAAATGTTGATCCTTGTAAGGAAATTGTTGCCTCTTCCTCTGTGGAAAAACATGTAGTAGCATGCCTCCTTATAGTGTCAAAAGCAATGACCAAAGCCATGTCCCATTCTAGTAGCAGGAGTTCTCCATTTTTTCTCACTAACTCCCTACCCTCATTTGGTGTAATATATTCATACTTTTCCTTCATTTTTGCAAGAACCTTTTATTCAATGAATTCTCTTGGGAGCTCTGGGCTATTGATCATCCCAATTTTTATGTTCTCATTATATTCATCCCTTCTATCCCTTCATACAAACTCTTGAAAAGCTTTGGTTTTCATAAAAGAGTCGTCATCCATGAAATCACTGTAGGGTTTATCCCTGACATCATCCACATTATTCAATCCACTCAAATCAACCTTGTTCAATCTTAGGCTTGTTGCTTATGGAATCATCTCTCTTGTAGGTGAGGGCATAACCTACCTCATTTCATCTTTAGTTACAATTATTTCATTACCAGAATCAATGGAATAATAGAAAAGCCCCATTGCTTCAACCTTTCTTCTCTTTAGTGAAGGTGGCCTTAGTGGTGGAGATTCTCTAGGTTGAGAATCAAGTTCAATAGCTTGAGGTGAATTTGACCTTGGAAGTGAAAGTGGTGGTAGTTATGGTGTAGGTGAGGATGCCCTTGACCCCTCTAATTGAGTTGGGATGGAAATTGTTTGCTACTTTTTTACTGTACTCTTTCTCCTTGCAAAAACATGCACTTTCTTAGGGAGTTGATATGTTGGTTCTTCCTCCACCATGGGGGATTTCCCTTTGTATTTATCATTAGTCACCTTAGCCTTCCCATTTTCCTACACAATCTTTTCCTCCTTAAGCTACCTTACCACCTTATGAAAGTTCTGCAACAAGTCTCCTCCTTTAACATTTCATCACTTATATCAGTGAGAGCTTTATAATTTGGATTCTTTTCTTGCATTTCCTTCTCCAATTTATTGAAGTCTAGCAACTTCATTTTCCTCTCTTCTTTCAATTTGTAATAAAAATGTTTCTAATTACATCCTCAAGGAAATAAAATTTATATTAAAACTTACTCCCTTTGATTTTGTTCTTCAAAGTAGCTTTAACACCCTCCAGATCATGGTTCCTTGTTCTACAACACCTCATTCTCAAGGGCTTAAGTTTTGGAATAATTTTTTTCCATCCGTCCTTGACCATGACAAAATCATCAAAAACTGTATTTGCTGGGAAGAAATTCCCCTTCCTTATTCCAACCAAGTGAGTGTCTTCCACATCACCTCTAGGAAACCAATCCTCAATGGCACATCTTTTGGAAGTATATGAGGTGTCTTACCAATGCCATATACCTTGAGGATGGGTCTGCATAGGGGATAATGTCTCCCCAATTATGTTCTATGCCTAGTTCAGGCCTCCTCTCCCTAGGTCTTAAGAAGTCATGTAGCTCCATTGGAATCATAGGAGGATTCACCACCAATGCTCTCATCGATTTTGAGGATTTTTTTTTTAAACCACCACATAACTGGAGTTTTGATCATCCATGTTCAAGATAGAAGTCCATATTTGGACAAGAATCTCCTCACCCCTTTCATTCTACGTATACAATTTTATATCTTCACCAAATATCTAGTTCCCATATGTAGAAACATGTGCAAAAATAGGGAGTACCAACAAAATCTTACTCATTTTTCACCACTTTTGAGAGCCACAAGAGCCTTATGCATCTCTTCTGAAAAATATCATGCAAAATCACAAGTTGTGCTAATCATTCCATGTTGGATATTGGCTGCCATGTACAATAGAGCTATTGCAATCATTTCACCAGAATCAAACCACAAAATCTGGAATAGGGTGTAGAAAGTCCTTTGAAAGTATTGGTCAAACAATTTGATTTCATAGGGCTCTTTATCAGAGGGGTTAAGTGTGATTCTAATTCCTCCTTTCCCTCTTGCCATGAAATTTGTTAATATGGACACCTTGAAGGTTAACCTCACCTTCTCATGCTCTGCTTTCAATTTCTTTTGATCAATTGACACCATCTCAGAATGGTAAGGGCTTAGTTTGAAAACATTGATGAGTTCTTCCCTAGTGACATCCACCATCTTTATTCTTGAGTGTGTATTCACAACCATAACAGTAGGGTCATAATTTGTTGCAATGTCTTTCAAAAGGTCCACATATAATTACACATTCGATACAACCAATTTACCCATATCCAAGTTCCATCCATTACATAAGGGAATGCTTAAAAACATCTTCCCAAACAAATTTCTGAATAGAACCCATCTAGTGACCGATAGAATAGCGTCTCTTATAGCATATTGTCTGTCAAAAATTTTGTCCTGTGATCCAGGCCCTTGAAACATTACTTTTCCATCATACTTATTATTTGTGGAGGGTTTCAATTGGTCGAGTATATCTTAGAAAAAAGGATCATGTCTTCATCTCAAAACTAGTAGCTCGGGCCTTTGGTGTCATTGTAGTTAAAGAGAATACGGGCTAGGGTTTTTTGTAGGTGAAACCAGGGCTTAGAAAAAGTGTAGGGAAGTAAAGCAATTTTAAAACAACTAGATTTTAATTATGTGAACACAAAACCTTAAAAGATGTCTTAATTGCAAGGTTACCCTAGGGAACGAAGACTTGGACACAATTTTTATATAAATTCAACATAGGAAGGGTAAATTTTTCTTACTGGTGTTTGATGCTTGAAATCCCTAATTCTAGTTGTGACTGTCTTGAGAAGCACTACTACAAATCTCCAAATTCCTTAAAACACTTTACAATTCAGAATGATGCTTTCATTCCTGCTTTTATAATGATAAAATACTTTAATTTAGCTACTAGACATCACCTTTGCCATTATTGCTCGTTCGCGCGAACCAAAATGGAATCATCAACTTTGTTTCTAATTTTAAATTACATTCGTCAATCTTCTCGTGATTTGGATCAATGGATGGCTCAGATGGAGTTGTAAAATTTTGAAATTTTGACTTATGCTAACCTCAACATCCAACCAATTAGTTATTTCCATGTTTTTTCGTTTCCTTTCTATCAGCACGAGCCACACCACAACTTACAAGCCTCGAAATTTCCACATGTTGCTAGCCCATTATCCTTCACAAGTTTGCAAGATAATGATCAATAACTATGGGCTAGCGAGGAATGGTCTAGATTTACTCAATACATTTCAACATATGCACCACTTAACCCCCAGGATTATGCCCATGTGCACAAAACCTTTATCAGATGGATGGCTAAGATTAAAACATCTCGAGATTCCTTTTACCACGTGCGCCAAAAACCCTTTTAGTAGCTTCATCATTAAAGTGCCTAAAGTCACTGCGAAATATTTCATCCTATTAATAGCTCCTTGAATGCACTGAATGAGATCACATGGTAGCTACCTATTATCCCTTGCAACATAAGCATCTTCAAAAGATTCCATGTGGGTTGTGGGGGAATGACTAGGATTCAATTGCCAGGATCAATCATAGCCCTCCCTCAATAGGGGGAATGGGTCCTTTGGATTTTTTCATATTTTTATCTTAGTTTTTCTCATGCCCATCTATGACCACAACCTTCCTTTTCTTAGCAAATGAAATCACCAAAAAATCATTCTAGGGGTTTGTTAACCTTCATAGGTTCCTTTTCCTTTTCTTGAAACCCACCTTTCCCTTAGAGCTAGGGCTAGGTTTATTCTTAATTGGAGAAAAAGAAGGGGCCTTAGAGGCTTTATCATCAAGAAGTTAAATTTTAATGCTACTCTTAGCCTTCTGGTTAATGGTGGGGTTCATGGTAAGGTAGTACTTATAGAGGGCCATAATAAGGCCTTGGTGTAGGTGGGTAGGCATAATCAAGGATACAAGCCTCCAAGGATGAGAACAAATAGAAACAAAGGTTTAGTTTTTTTTTCATATCTAAAATGGTTGGGTAGGCATAATCAAGGATACAAGCCTCCAAGGATGAGAACAAATAGAAACAAAGGTTTAGTTTTTTTTTCATATCTAAAATGGTTAAGTATGGGGAAATGGTAACCATGGATGATCTTGAAATGGCCTTCAAGAGTAAAATACTTTATACAATGTAAATTCACCAACGCCCAGGTAGATGAAATATTTTCCTTGCTATAGCCATTTTAGAAATGGACCAATTCCTCCTTACTAACAAAGAAGGTAGTGATAAACATTTTGTTTTCCTCTTTGCTCTTTTTCTCAAGCTTAAGGAACTCACAAGACAAAATAGTAACCTTAGAAATCAAATCATCATATACACATAAATGCACTCCATCAATAGTGACCTTTCATAATTTGATAGAAATAAGTGAATCCACCTCTGTCAATGTTATCAACAGGAGTGCACCCAAATGCGAAAGCAAAGATGCTTTGCAATCCTGTGTAACATGGGAAATTTTTTAGGTTGTGGATACCCTACATTGAAAGTTAAACTCCAGATTATAGGCCGACTTCCTTTACGATTTTCTAATGATTGACTGTAATTTTGAAGGAAAAGGGAAGAAGGATTGAATTAAATGCATAAACTAAACTTTAAATTGTGGTGATGCACCTAAATGATGATAAAACTTACATAACGATTCACAATTATTCTCAAAAATTTGTTTACACAATTTAGAAATGGCTTCATCAAAGTGTTTCTTAAGATGGCCAAACAATTTGATACTTCAAAAAGGAAAATAAATTCTCACAATTTGAAGTTCAAAATGAAAAAGAACACACTACCTAAGACTTGTGAAGGATGTATGATAATGAATAAGACAAACTTAAAGGTTTGGATAATTAAAACACAATAACTTCATCAGATTATTCATAGAGATACTTTTCATTATTTCTAAAGAGGTAAAATTATGGATTCTAAAAGAGAATAACAAGGAAACATTGCATAAAATCTCCAAAATTAACCTGTAGAAACTGTTGCATAATATTAACTGTGTAAAAATATGAGTTACACAATTTCTCTCTGCAAAGTGCAAAGGAAAATAAAATCAAGAAGTAAGGAAAAAAGACTAAGTATTTTTCCTATATACAATAAAGGGCTTGAAAAATCCAAGAGGAGATAACTCCAATGTCGAGAGGTGGAAGAAACAGTCAACTGAAAGTGTAAAATATCTCGAAAGTATCCTCTCATGAGTAAAGAAGAAAAGCCTAGAAAATAGGGTCCACCATTGAAGTATTCTTAACATAAATAGTGTCAAACTCTTCTTGAATGATAGTTGACCCCAAAAGGCTCCTTAAATTGAAGATATATCTGTGAAACTCCTATAGAACTCCACTCTTGATTTTTCATATGATTTGATCTTCAGTTCATCTATGTTCCATTTCTACATGATTAATTAACTTGAAGAGACTCAAGTCTATCTCCACCTTCGTGACTGGAATGATTTGATCTTTAGATGATTAGTTAACTTCACTTGTATTTTTGCATGATCTTGGGAAAAAGAGAATTGTTTGGTTAAATATTAAAAAAAAATCACTTTGATTATTTTAGTATTTGATATGTATTTGTCCTCCCTTTATACATTACATATTAAATATTAAGGTAATTGTTACCTTTAATATTTAATCTCATTTGTTATTTTTGTCATAATCATGCAAAACACGAAATAATCCTCCACTTAAAATATGTAAAGTTATTTCATGAACTTTACATATCATCTTCAAATTCATGGCCAAAGGGAGAATGATAAGTGTGTGTGTGAAATGTGTAAAGTTAGTATCAACACAAACCTTAATGAAATGAATTATATTAAAGATTCAAAACAAAGAAGCTACTCTAAATTGCAATTTAACGAATCTTTCAAGAACATCTCATTGTCCTCTATTCTTAATGATTCTTTTAACCTTTTGGCCCTCATATTTCTATGCACACAAAGGCTATTAGAATGACACTTAAGAAATGAGATTAGTATTTAACATGTAAGCTAATTAAATTCCTACATGAAACTAAATGGTAGAAATGATGATGGATATTATGATGAATGATGGATGATTATGGTGAATAGTGGGTGACTATGTTGAATGGAAAAATGATGGTGGATACTATGGTAGTGATTTATATGATTCTATATGTGATTCTACATATGCTCACATGTAAACTATTGAAATGCTAATCTAAAATGCAACTATGAGCAATGGAGGACATAAAATGCAACTATGAAGCAAAGTGTTAGTCTAAGATCTAACTATGATGCAAAACATGATGTAAAAACTAATTATAAGACTCCAAAGTGCTCCCAAGCTCAAACGATATTCTTGCATGATAACTCTATTCAAAAGTGGATTGCAAAATACAATGCCCAAGGGTTGTATTTATATCCTTTTCCAAGCATATAGTGAGGTGGAAATAATCAACGGTCCAAATTTGAACAAGAAGAATGGATGGTGGAGATGGAGAGAATCAAGATGTTGTCCCCTTGACCAAAGACAACATGCCATATGGATGGAAGACTCAAGTGTGGGAAGAAAAGACCATGTGATTTTGAAATTGGTTGAAGTGTGTGAGGAATGAGCCATGTGCTTTTTAAAATGAGTTGAAGATAATTCTAATTAAAAATTAGAGCTATTTAATTTCATGTGATCTTGGTGAGGTGGCACAAAAATTTGTAGACATGTGCTCAAATTCCTAATTGAGATTAGTGAAGACTAATTAAATAAAACAAGATTATGGAAGTTTCTTTATTTAATTAATTTAGAAGAATATGTTTTAGATTTGGAGAATTTAGAAAATGAACGATATAAATAAATTGGGAATTTATTTATACGTAGTTGAAATAATAATTAAATAGCTAGTATTTAATTAATTAAAGGTGATGACCGATTTTAGGTGTATACATTTTTCCCCTCTTTGAAGTAATGTGTTTACACGTTGCTTCAAAGAAAAATTTGATACCGATGCTCAAAAAAGTTTTTGATGCCCCAGATGGTGCCCCAGACGTTGATTTTCAGGTACTGATGGATATATGCCCCCTCAGGAGATAAATCAGTCAATTTTTGAATTTTTAGGATTTTTTTGATGAGTTGGTGATGATCTCAAAATTTTATGCCTTAGAAATGATTTATCTCCTGAAAAGGAAGATTGAGCCTGCCAGCTTGATTAATTGATGCCTTATGTTTCCTCCTTGTGTTTGATGTTTGATGATCATGTTCAGCTGATTGATTTGATGATGTTGATGATTGACCTCATGATAGGTGAGGATCAATAATAGAATGATGATGATTGACCTCATGATAGGTGTTGGCCTCCTACAAGGATCTCCTAACTGGGCTTCTATAGCCATAATTCAGAGACTAGACATCTAACCTGAATAGCCATTTGATCATCATGGAGGTGCATTTAACTTGTCAACCCAAGGACATAGACTTGAAATGGGTCAGCACTATATGTGCACTAGGAATTCCTAAGTAGCCATCTCTAATCTATAGCTAAGAAACATACAATATTGAAAGTGAATTATAGGAAAGAAATAAAGAAAATGCTAAACATTAACCAACAACTATGCTAAACAAAAATGCATAACAGGAATAAAGATCTAGGTGAACAGACAGGAAACTACTCTGATTGCTTTGGTTGTAGGAACAGACACATAATGGACTTCTAGTGGCTATAGGAATAGTCAATGCCAGATTTCGAACTAAGTGCAGAACATAAAATAACAATTAAGCTAATTACTCTAAAGAAAGGATTACTCACCAAGTGCCCCCCCTTGGATGAGTATCCACTAGAACTAATACAAAATAAAATACTCAAATTCAGACTATCATCTCATTCATTGAAAATTATGTGAACAGAGTAATCAACATGGTTGTATTGAAAAGTAGAGTATGCTCAATACATTATCAATGTCATTTTCCACAATCAAGAACTAAGGGGACAGACTACTTCAGAAGGGGATTCAAATCCATATTTATTCAACTAGCTAAACAGGGCAGTCAACTCCCACTAACTGGGAGGACGCCATTTAGGGAAAGCAGGGAAAAGAGTGGCAGAGTGGTTATGCCTACAGGGAATCTAGTCATACATGCATGCCCAAACGTGGAATCAACACCACAGTAATTCCCGCAATTGCTCAATGCCATAAATACAAGGTGGTTACAATTGATTGTCATGGGGAATCTGCTGATGTCGCTCTTCAGTTGACGCCTTTGAATGATTCCCCTGCATGATCATTTGTCGGTTCCCTTTCCCAACTTAGCATCCACCAATTGTGTCCTGCATGGCAATGTCAGTATGCATAATAATTGCACATCTAAAATCACCTTAGAAAACATTCACCAATCACATCCAAAATTAATATAGATAATCTGCATAATATGTTAATGTCATTGAAACTTCATAAGGATAGGATAAACCCATTGTCAACGGTTTGAGGGAAAAATTATACAAAATATTAACATTCGATGACTAAATTTCATGATAATGCTAGCAAATGAACTATAAAATCTACCCAAGGTTTAACCAAAAACTAGGCCCATCATCCCCCCAGCCTAATGTCTTGTTGGTCCTCCAGTAGTGGAAGGGTGTGGCGGCTTGATAGGAAATAATGACATCTTATGCAATCACATATAATAATGTGCGATGATTAAATAAATGCGCCCAAAAGGTAATTAAGAGATGAGAATTACCACATACATACTTGAGCGTGCAAAGGATGCATTGCAAAGATTGAGGAGAGAAAGTACCGATTTTCCTTTTTTTCAAATGATTGAGCAATTAATCAAGAGTGACGCGAAGTGGAGTGAGGTGGAGTGAAATGATGGAAGAGAGAGAGAAAGGTGGTATGGATGGATGGATGGGCGAAGAAATGGATTTCCACTAAGATGGAAATCTTTATTATGGAAAAGTACATACCTTAATTTAGTTGAAAGGTGGGATGCTAAGTTCACCAACTTCGGCTACAGAAAGCTCGTGTACTGAATGCTGAGTGAATTGTTGTAGGGGCCCTTCCTTGGAGGCTGGCTCAAGTAGCTTGATTTTGTCAAGGCTAATGATGGTAGGCTAAATAGCTCCTTTAGGAAAGACTTCAGAAATGTCGAATGGTCCTAACCACCTTTTCCACAACTTCCCTACATTGTCCTAATGCTTTAGGTCATATGACAATACCCAATCACTTGGCAGAAACTCGTTTTCCCAATCATGCCATCTCATCCTCTGATTTTGTAATACTTCAGTGTGGTGCAAGGCTACCATTCTCATTTCATCTGAATCATTTGATTGCATGACCAAAACAGGAATATGGGTCGAGGCTAGCTAAGAGAATTCTTTGTAAAAGTCTTCTATCTATTCAACATCTCTTGCTAGGTGAGTGTACAATGGCAAGGGGAAATGGTCTCCCTTAGTGGCAACATTCAATTTTCTGTAATCAACACAAACTCGCCACTTCCCTCCTTTTTTTGGCATGATCATCAATAAATTCATCTAATGGCTATCGAAAATGAGGCAGATAAATCCAACAGCTATAAATTTCTGCAGCTCTATTTTAACAATTTCTCTTAATGCAGGGTTGATTCTTTGTTGAGGCTGCCCTACTAGTTGACAATCGGCTCGGATGTAGATTTGTCAAATGCAAAAATTAGGATCTGGTCCCTTCATATCATTGTAGTTCCATGCAAATGCATATTGATGAGATTGTTGCAATTGTTTGAGTCCATATGGTGCCATGGTATGGAACATGCTCATTATTGCATGAAGAGTGGCTACAAGAAGATCGTTTGCAAGAAGAATGACCCCAAGAAGTTCAAGAGGAAGCGCCCAGATAGAAGTAGAAGATGATGTTTGTACTTCTTCATAACGGTTATGGATTATACTAGATAACGCCTCTTCCTTGTCATGAAGCTGCAAGAAATAACCTCTACCTAGCATCATGGAGTGCACCACCGAGTTAACTTCCCCGACTTCCTCATTGTCATGTGGCCATAGAGATAAAATCATGAGGTCTGTTGGATGCTCCCATGAGTCTAGAAGGTCTATATCATTAGGATCCATAGTGGAATTATTAACAAGTTGCAGGACAGTAGGAGGAGGTCACATGCATGCAACTTTTAGTTGTTGCGAAAGTGCTTAGTCATTGCATTAATCGCTGCCCCTAAATCACACAGGGAATTATTTACTTGAATCTTTTGGATAACAGCTGCTATAGGATTGTTTGGATCACTGTACTTGGGAAGGTTCTCTTTTCCAAGCATGATGTTAGCAAACTGTCTCATCACATGGACTGTAGTCGAGTATTTCTTCTTTTTTCCTGACTTCTTAAGATAAGTTTCCTTGATTGTTCTTCCATGTATAGGCACATCCTTTATGGCCTGAAATAGGGATGTATGAACACACATGATGTCAAGAGTTGCATCTCCCTTTCCTTTATCATGCTTGGAAACTTCCAATTCCTGAGGGAATGGTGGTTCTTGTTCAAGATGGTTAGGTATTGTTGGCTGAGTAAGATCATTTAGAGGTTCATGTTCCTCTTCCATAGGTAGCTCAATGATGATGGGTGTGGAAGGAGTGGATACGGTAGTTCCTGAACACAAGTGAATATCACCTAAATTCACAACATATGCAGGGAATTCTATTGAATCAACAAGGTATATTGGTTGCAGCCATGGTGTGTTATTTAGGTAGGGTGTGGGCTGAATTGGTGGCTGAGTAAATTTGTATGCATTAGCAGGTGGAGGCGTTATAACAGGTTGTTGGGGTTGAAAGGATGGACGCATGGACTTGACTACCTGGTTTGGCCTAGAAAAAAATAATGGAGCTGGTAACATACCTTGTTTTGAAACCCAGGGCTTCCTTTGTGCATCAAAGTGGACTTGATCTTCCTATATCTGAATTGGTTTGATCTCAAGTGGAATCTTGCTATCAATGTTAGTTACCATCTTGCATTTGTAGTCCTTCTCCTTTTGTCTAAAATGAGGGTAGTATTTTGTTGGCAGCACCTCTTCCTCCTTATGTTTTCCTTTGGCTTGAAGTGCACCCAACTGAGTAACTAGGTTGTTTGTAACATATCGCTTAAGATTTGTTAACACATCAATGATCTCCATCCTTGGAACTCCATCAGTAGAAGGTTGGTAAGTTCTCTCTTCTTTTGAATTTGTTTTGGAATAGTCTTGACATATTTACTTGATATCTTCCCAAGAGACTTGAGTGATATCTTCTCCCGCAATCAAGTCCAAAACATCAGTGTAACTCTCATTGATTCCTGACAAGAAAAGCAGCTTTTGAGATTCTTCATTGGGTGCATGGTGTGGAGATTCTTGCATGCAAGACAAAAACCTTGAAGTGTAATCTTCCAAGCTCTCATCTTCCTTTTGTTGCATCCTAGAGGAATCACTTCCTTTTGTATCACTGCCCCAACAATATTCCTTGTATTTTCCAAATAACTTTGTCTTCATGTCCTCCCAAGTTTCCATGGTATTTCTACCTAGACTCATAAACCATCCTAGTGCAACTTCTTTCAAAGTGGTGGGAAGTAGCTTAAGCCCAGGAGCATGAGTGGTGTAGTCATGATCCTAGTAGAGTAGGTCATGCTCAAACAAGAAGGTATCACCCATGTTTTCTTAATAGATTTTCAAGGCAAAGGGCTATCAATCTGATTTTGGGTCTTTAATGGAAACTTCAAAATTGGTCGAATGGTTCTTCTTCTTTGTTTCTGGGCAGACTTGGGATCTCAACTTTTTGTGATATCAACTCAGCATGAGCTAGCTCACACAAAGAATGAGCAAAAAGAACAACAAATCATTACTTGCCTAAACAAGGGGTATTCTAAGAACAACCCAGAAGAAATGCTATAACAGATAAATTATCAATGACTCCGAAGAACCTCCTAGCTTGACACCATCCCTAGCAATGACACTAAAAATGTTGGTCTCCTATAAGGATCTCCTAACTGGGCTTCTATATCCATAATTCAGAGACTGTACATCTAATATGAATAGCCATTTGATCATCATGGATGTTCATTTAACTTGTCAACCCAGGGATGTAGACTTGAAATGAGTCAGCACTGTATGTGCACTAGGAATTCCGAAGCATCCATCTCTAATCTATAGCTATGAAACACACAATATTGAAAGTGAATTGTAGGAAAGTAATAAATAAAATGCTAAACATTAACCAAAAACTATGCTAAATGGAAATGCATAACAAGAATAAAGATCTGGGTGAAAAAATGGGAAACTACTCTGTCTTCTTTGGTTGCAAGAACAAACACAGAATGGACTTCTAGTGGTTGCAAGAACAGTCAATGCCAAATTTTGCCCTAAGTGCAGAACATAAAATAACAACTAAGCTAATTACTCTAAAGAAAGGATTACTCACCAAGTGGGCCCCCTTGGATGAGTATCCACTAGAACTAATACAAACTCAAATACTCAAATTTAGATTATCATCTCATTCATTGAAAATTATGTGAACAGAGTAATTAGCATGGCTATATTGAAAAGTAGAGTATTCTCAATACATTATCAATGTCATTTTCCACAATCAAGAACTAAGGGGCCGAACTCCTTCATAAGGGGATTCAAATCCATATTTTTTCAACCATCTAAATAGGGTGGTCAACTCCCACTAACTGGGAGGATTCCATTTAGGGAAAGTAGGTAAAAGAGTGGCAGAGTGGTTACGCCTGTAGGGAATCCAGTCAGACATGCATGCCCAAAAATGGACTCAACACTGTAGTAACACCCATGATTGCTCAATGCGATAAATACAAGGCGGTTACAATTGAATGCCATGGGGAATCTGCCGCCTCTTTAGTTGACGCCTTTGAATGATTCCCCTGCATGATCATTTGTTGGCTCCCTTTCCCAACTTAGCATCCACCAATTGTGTCATGCATGGAAATTCCAATACGCATAATAATTGCACATCTAAAATCACCATAGAGAACATTCACCAATCACATGCGAAATTAATATAGATAATCTGCATAATATGTTAATGTCATTGAAACTTCACAAGGATAGGATAAACCCATTGTCAATGGTTTGAGGGAAACATTATACAAAATATTAACATTCGACGACTAAAGTTCATGACAATGCTAGCAAATTAACTATAAACTCTACCCAAGATTTAACCAAAAACTAGGCCCATCAATAGGTGAGGATCAGTGATAGGATGTTGATGATTGTCCTCATGATAGGTGAGGATCAATGATAGATTGATAATTGACCTCATGATAGGCGAGGATCAATGACAGATTGATGATTGACCTCATGATAGGCGGGGATCAATGATAGATTGATGATTGACCTCATGATAGGCGAGGATCAATGATAGATAGATTGATTGATGGACCTGATTATATGTGAGGTTGGATTGATTGATCAACCTCATGATAGGTGAGGTTGGATCAATTGATGAACCTCATGATAGGCAAGGTTGAATTGATTGATAAGATTGCTGATTTGTGATATGTTATGATCATAGGAGGATTTCCGCATTTGGTGCAATCGGATTCATATTTGATTGGGTGATGTGGTTTGGCTTTTCTGATTGATTGATATGCCCTAGTATAGGATTGATTAATGTACTAAGACTTGATGATGTATTGATACTTGATGTATACACTTATTCAATTAGATATTTTGTGATTCTTTCCACTTTGTTGATGTATCTCTCCATGTTTGGATATCATTATACACTTGATATTATTTTGAGGTATATATGATATGCAGTGATGATGATGATGATTGATCTATGTGTCTATGATTTATGTGATGATGATCATGATGATAATGATGAATGCATTTACTTTCTATTATGTATGTTGTGTGAGTTCTATATGATGATGATATGATATGGTATAGATGCAAATGATGATGCAACTAATGTGTTATGAATCTAGGATGTTTTTATGAATGATGCCTATATGATACATGTGATGGATCCTATGATGTTAATGAAATGTGACGTAGTTTATGTTTTTGTACTTTTCTAATGCAAATAAATGATGTGATGCATGGGTGGATGAATGCGAATGATGATGCAACTGATGTGTTTTCTAATGTATGCAAATGATGATGCAACTGATATGCAGCTAAATGAGAATGTTGTCTAATTGATGATAATGCAAGTGGTGCATAATTATATGAAAATTATGTGTTTTTGGAAATGTCAAGTGTACTCAATCCCTTAATGCAAGAGATAACATCATTGTTGCAGCTTTGGAAATCCCATAAATACAAATGCAAACTAACATGGATGCAATCTACTCTAACCATGCAGATCTCGTATGCAAAAGTTTTCATTCGTAACAACTGATTTGTCCTGCTTTTTATCATCATTGGGCCTTTAAAATGTTGAAAGTGAGTACAAGCATCAATGGTATATTTAGACCATGATGACCTGAGTACTACTTCCATGATGCTTGATAGTGCAAGTTAACACAAGCATGTAAGTATAATTAAACCGAGATGACCTGAGTATTGCTTGCATAAATAGACAAGAGTCAATTATTTTCCTATTCAAATTCAAAATGTCATCAGTGATACTTTGTAGAACACGTCTCGTGACAATTTGCACAGTAATAATGATCAACTCACAGAAAATAGACAAAGAAATATCATACTCCTTCCTTGCTCCTCTAGTTCGATACATCATCAAGGGGCTCCAGAGATATGATAACAAAAATCCAAGTACAACAATTGAACATTTGTGTTTAACATGATAAACCCATGATTCAGAAAGATCATCCATTTGAAGTTTGTTTTTGGTTTGATTGATTTGGCATTTTGATTTGATGGTTGATGTGTTCATGTTGATGTTCAATGTTGAATTGCACTATGATCATTGTTGTGGGTTGTGTTTTACTACTGTTGTTTGTCTGTTGGTTCAAGCTCAAAGTTTATTGCCCCTAGTGAGTTCAGGATTTTGCCCCTAGTTTAGGGTGAGACACGACCGCGATGCCAGGATATGTACATGGTGCTTTTCGAGGATAGGCAGATGGATGGCACAAGAAAATGGTGAAAGTGAATGGTCGACATGCTCAAATAGATGGAAAAGCTAACCTATCACAAATAGCGCTTGTTGCCAGGTTTTCACTACTTGTTTTTATTGCACTTTTTCAAATTTTATGATTTTTTTGATCTTTTTTATTTTTCACTTTTTTGTATTTTTCTCTTTTTTTTGTTTTTTTTTGGATTTTATCTTTTTTTGATTTTAAATTTTTCTTTTTTCTTTTTTTTTCAGGACTTTTTCTGATGTTTTTGGTATTTTTCAGGACCTTTTCCAATGAAATGATATGATATGCATGTTTGAAGGAACAAGATGCCCCACAATAGAGATAATGCAACCATGGATAAATGATAGATCAAAATAAAATATTCACTGCAAAACATGTCACACAAGCAACATATCTCTTGTCGAAAGATGATAATGGTTGATTGATTATGATGCCAGGAATGATTGATTCCATAAGGCATGATGATGATAAGTACTTAGGATCACTGATTTCCTTTAAGTATGATAAGATTGATGATTGTTGATGATTGATTGACAAAAGATATGATGATTGGATAATGTTTTACAGCTAGGCTCAAATATGATTTACATGATAAGGTTCAGGGTTGCAAAGGGACATGATGACATGTATTTTGATAAGATAGGTGATATGGAAGAAAGCGAGGATAAATATAAATAATGGGATGATCAAGATCAACTAGATAAGACACAGACACAAGGCCCCAGTATTTTTCCCCCTATTCCTCATCAAGACCAAGGGAAGAAAGGATGTATCTAGTAAGAATGATGGAATATGGATAAGATGAAAGATATGGTATGAAACATATGGATAGAGGGTATAGGATAAGATATATGATGTCCAAGAAGATCCTTAACCTTTTCAAGATCAAAGGTGGAAATGTAAGGAATGATAAGATGGACAAAACTTGGCCCCCCATGTGTAGAGTGCAAGAGGAATATGGAAAATAGGATATGGATGATAGGGAGATGGAGGAAGGACTTAAGCATCAAGTTTCATGACCAAATATCCCTTTAATAAACCATGGAAACGGGGATTAGACTCATAAATGTTGGCCTATCAAAGGTATGATGGAAGAACCAAGGAATTATCCAAAGGTTTGGATTAAAGGAGAATAATGGGGGATGAATGTTGGGTAATGGATAGGAGGTGGGAAGACTTGTTGATGGATGGATGGAAAGGATTGCAAGGTCAACATTGGCACACACCATGAAGGGTGGTGGAGTGATGGAGGAAAAATGGATTTGGAAGATGATAGGTTTTTATATGGAAGATTGGAGGAAGCTTTTAGATTAGCAAATTTGGATACCAATTTAGATTTTATTGCTTCTATGAGACTTTTTGGGATCCACATGACTTTTGACTTTGATTTTTGATTTATGGGACTTTGTGGCCTTTTAGAAATTTCTTTTGATTTATGGACCTTTGTGGTCTTTGAAAATTTCCCTTTTGCTTTGATGGGACTTTGTGGCCTTCTGAAAATCTATTTTGATTTATGGACCTTTGTGGTCTTTGAAAATGTCCCTTTTGCTTTGATGGGCCTTTGTGGCCTTTTTGATTTTTCCTTTGATTTTGGATCAAATTTTCTTTTATTTTTGCATGTCTCTTTGAGGAGACATGTTGATCCTTTGACACATGTGAATTTTCATATGGAATATTTTGACATTTGGCACCCAAATTGCTTCCAAGAGCAATGGGAGGGGTGGATTGAGATGAATGGTATGGAGGTATTATGGATGAGTGAGTGTAGGTAGAATTTTGAAAGGGAATCAAGGATGTGTGCCTTTGTTGTTCTTAAGGAATAGGTTATGGACCTAGGATAGATGGAAGGTTTGATGAACTAGGATGAGGACCTAGGATAGATGGTAGGTTTGATGGACTAGGACACTTAGGTGTATAACCAAGGTCGTGATAATATGGATATTTTTGGATAGAAAGGGGTTCTTGGATACCTTGTTCATAAAGGCCTAATCCTTTTCCTTTGTAGTTCATTCTTTGACACATTTGTTTACTAATGGGATATGTGTTTGTGAAACAAGATGCAAGTCCATTTTGGGGAGGATATGATATGGATGAAATGATAGGTGTTGGAAGTAAACCAGAGTGGATGAAGGTGGAGGATCCCAATTTGTAGGTGTTGGGTTTGTGGATGGCTAGTATAGGTGTGATAGGATCTTGACATGGGGATGATGGGGTACTTTGATCTTGATTTGGAAAAGGACCACGAGGTGTAAGAGATGAAGCAGCTTGCTCTTTATTAGGTTTGGAATCATCATGAAGTGGTAGGAAAGGAATATCTTGATCTTGAGAAGGATGAACATCCTCATGAAACAAAGGGATATCCTCAAGTGGAAGCATATCTTGATCTTGATGAGGAAGGGAATCATGAGATTTTGTAGAAAGTATATCTTGATCATCAAATGGTAGGAAATCATTAGATAGGATGGAAGAATTATCATTCTCTTGGGCTGCAATGGAATCTTGAGATGGTATGGATTCATCAAATGGAGTGGAAGGAGGACTTGGAAGGATACTTTTCTCTTGAGATGGAAGGGAATCTTTTTGGATGAAAAGTGAAAGGAGGGGATCATCATAGAATTATGAGAGATGGGGTCTTGGTCAAATATTAGAAGAACCTGTGGAATTTTGGTATCATCAGATGAAGTGGAAAGAATGTTTTGATCTTGAGGTATAGAGGAGTCTATGATAGCATGGTTTGGGCTGAGAGATTGACATGAATCATTAGATATAGAAGATATGATAGAAGAATGTGGTTGGATGGAATCATTAACTTGGGTGAAAGAATCCTGAGATTTATTTTGGCTTACAGGAGATGAAGATAGATGCATGACATGGTAAGATTGTTCAATATCCTTTGTGTTTGAGGACTGAGATTTGGGCTTCTCATTTAACTTTTTCAAAAGTTTAAAGAAATTGAACTTGGATGATGTAGTTGTTGGTGAAGAAGGTGTCATGTCCATATTTCTGTCAAAAGAATAAGAAAAAAAGTCTGGAAGTAAATATCTCTCTGTGGTTATTTCCCTTTGCATATCCCATATTTGTTGTTGAAGGTTTTTCATTTGATGAGCTAAAGCATTTAATTGATCCTCATATATTTCAGCCATGGTGGTTTGTGTTTCACTATTTTGAGTTTCAATGTTTTGTGTCTCAATGATCGAAGTTTCAATTGTTGGAGTTTTAATGGTTGGCTATTTAATGTTTTGATTTTCAAGTCCTTTTTCCTTGAGTTTTATTTTTTGTAACCTTGTTTGAATAGGCATACAAGTGTTATAGTTTTGACTAAACTTTGATCTAGGTTTTGGAAAATTACCAAGGATTACAACTAAGTTAAATAGAATGACAAATTCTAATGAGACTAAGTTTGATTTGACTATATAGCTTTGTTTCATGATAAGAGGATGATAAATCCCAATGATGAAACTAGACTTATTAAGCAAGGGTGTGATAAATTTGATGATTTTGGTACTTTGAGATGTTAGATCTTGGTCTAGGTTAGAGAATTCCACTTGTAGAGGTCAATTTTAACAAGTTTAGACTTCTAAGGTATCTAAGGAATGATTTTGGAATTGAGAAAATTCTAAAATTTTGGTTCAAACTTGTGAGACCGGAGACAAATTTTCTTCCTAAACGAGATACTCAAATCTTTGGAAAAGTCTTGGATTTTGACAATAGTAAAACAAGTACAAGTTGGGATTGTTCTTTGAAGCTCTTTTGTAAAAATTGAAAACCAACCTCTCCCTAAATTCATAGTGTTGAGAGACGTTTTTGATGTTCTCTTGGACTAAGAACTTTGAACTTGGGTTTCCGGATTTTAATCTTTCATGAAATCATTTGATGAAATACATGTTCATACTCTATTTTACCTAAGGAACAGTTGAACATTGCTAAGGATTTTCAGGATGAGACTGACTGTTAGACAGGAGATGACTTTGGGTCACTATTTTGTGGTCTACAAAAAAGTGCCACAGAAAGTGCAAGAAGCGCCACAAAATATGCAAGAAGTGCCAAAACAGGTGCAAGAAGCGCCACAAAAAGTGCAAGAAGTGCCAAAAATTCTTACAAGGCTCTGTAAGAAAGTTTTGACTCTTGTAACTTGGAAAATAAGTGCCAAAATAGGTGCAAGAAGTGCCACAAAAAGTGCAAGAAGCGCCATAACAGGTGCAAGAGGCACCAAACTGGGAGAATAACACTATTTCTTGGAAGTTTGTTTGATTTTTTAGATTTTCTAGTTGGAGACTTGGTTGTTTCAATGAATGCAATTCCAAATCAGGGTTTTCACTTTCAACATGTGATGTTTTGTTTCAAATTTGTTTTCAAAACACTTTGATAAAGACACATCAAGAAATGTACACTCTTAAGGTTGTGAAAGAATGTATTCTTTTGGATTCCATGTGGGTTTTACCCCAACCACACTTATTCTTAGTGGATGACTAGATGCTTGACCCCACTAGCTCCCCTCCACGACACTCACTTCTATGGGGCAGCCAAGCATCAATACCCATGAATCTCCCATGGCATATTTCTCATCTCTACTAAAAACTGCGAGAATGTGGATGCCTTCATAATGACTATTGCTGCAACAAAGAATAGTTAAAGGTTTTTGGCCAAACTATAACAAGGGTTCTGGTACGGACATTCCGTTCGTGGGGGATAATCCATGCAGTGAGAGACCATTGCTACCCTTCTCGTCGGAACTATCCTTGTGATACTAGCCTTTGTTCTAGTATCCACATTTATATACCGGCTAGAAGTCACTTGGCTTTAGAGTATTACCAGTTAGGTCGTTCCCTTGAGTGATTACCTTTTCCCACAAGGCAAGCCCTCTTAGATAAACAAAAGCAACCAAGTATACCTGTAGTTCGATCAATCTTTATTCCACATGAATAAAGAGAGAAACACACACTATATACTCCACTCACACTCGTAGATGAACACGAATGGGTCTAGCTTTTTGGTTAGCCAATTAAAGGGAGAGCATATGCCTACCATCCATCAAGCACAAAAAAATGGTGTTCATTAACCTTTTAATTAAGCTATGTTCCTAACTTAATCAAAAGGAAACAAGTAAATCACTTCTAGCCCCTGCAATATGTCAGTAGTTTATGTTTGAGTCTTTGACAGCAAATTTGGGAAACCTGACAAACAAACACAAAGTATTAGCCTTCGTATTTAGTGAAAAAAAGGGAAACTGCAAAAAGTACCAGGACAGAGTCAAAAAGTGCCACAGAAAGTACAAAAAGTGCCACAGAAAGTGCAAGAAGTGCCACAGAACATGCAAGAAGCGCTAACTAGAATGACACTTAAGAAACGAGATTATTATTTAACATGCAAGCTAATTAAATTCCTACATGAAACTAAATGATATAAATGATGATGGATATTATGATGAATGATGGATGATTATGATGAATGGTGGGTGACTATGATGAATGGACAAATGATGGTGGATACTATGGTAGTGATATATATGATTCTATATGTGATTCTCCATATGCTCACATGCAAACTATTGAAATGCTAATCTAAAATGCAACTATGATGCAATGGAGGACATAAAATACAACTATGAAGCAAAGTGTTAGTCTAAGATCTAACTATGATGCAAAACATGATGTAAAAACTAATTATAAGACTCCAAAGTTCTCCCAAGCTCAAACGATATTCCTGCATGATAACTCTATTCAAAAGTGGATTGCAAAATACAATGCCCAAGGGTTGTATTTATATCCTTTTCCAAGCATATAGTGAGGTGGCAATAATCAACAGTCCAGATTCAAACAAGAAGAATGGATGGTGGAGATGGAAAGAATCAAGATGTTTTCCCCTTGACCAAAGACAACATGCCATATGTATCGAAGAATCTCTTGACCAATGGGAAACATGCCATTTGGATGGAAGACTCAAGTGTGGGA
This sequence comes from Sequoia sempervirens, assembly GCA_007258455.2. NCBI lineage: Eukaryota > Viridiplantae > Streptophyta > Pinopsida > Cupressales > Cupressaceae > Sequoia > Sequoia sempervirens. The sequence goes on along the minus strand of VDFB02270651.1, from coordinate 178,858,435 downwards.
AGAAAAGACCATGTGCTTTTGAAATTGGTGGAAGTGTGTGAGGAATGAGCCATGCGCTTTTTAAAATGAGTTGAAGATAATTCTAATTAAAAATTAGAGTTATTTAATTTCATGTGACCTCAATGAGGTGGCACAAAAAGTTGTAGACATGTGCTGAAATTCCTAATCGAGATTAGTGAAGATTAATTAAATTAAATAAGCTTATGGAAATTTGTTTATTTAATTAATTTAGAAGAATATGTTTTAGATTTGAAGAATTTAGAAAATGAACGATATAAATAAATTGAGAATTTATTCATACGTAGTTGAAATATTAATTAAATAGCTAGTATTTAATTAATTAAAGGTGATGACCGATTTTAGGTGTATAGAATAGGTTTTTTGACTTAATAAATCAAGACCACATCATTTCATCAATATGAAGTGATTTATTTTTAAAAGATAAGTCAAAAACCATTATTCGAATTAGGGCATGAGTCAAAAAGCTCAAACCCTAAATCCTTTCTTTCATTTTTTACTTTGCATCTTGGAGAAACCAAGCTGTTGCGCCACCATGAGGGTTTGAAGTAGAAACTTCTAGAAATTTCACCATTTCTTGCTAATTCTGGGCCAAACCTTGTTGATTTCCATAGGGTAAGTTATTTTTTAGTCACAATTTGGAGGTACTTTGACTCCATTTTTTAAGCATTTTCTGAGCCTCTAGGACGCAACCATTGTAGTTTTTCTAATGCATCTCTATTTGTTTCTTTTTCTCTGTTGATTCACTACTTCATTTGGGCCGCCATGGACTAGCTTGGCTTGAGCTTCTCACCACGTTTGAATGTATTCTCTCACAACAAATAAGAGGTAAGATCTCCTAGATGTAATCTTGTATTTCTTTTACAATTTTTTGTATAAAATCATTGAGGACAAGATAATAAAGATATTTGCATTTCTTATACATTTAGTGAAGGAAATAAGGAATTTTTTGCATATTTTTGTCATAGAAGGTCGCGGCCTCTCCTTTCTATTTCTAGGTATCTCTCAATCCTAATGATAAAAGGCTTGATTTGACCTCGACCCTCAATAAATAATCATGAAAACTTGGCATTTAGTTATTATTTTATGAAAAATATGAAACCCTCATGTATATCATGGCCACGGTCTTTATATTCTGTGCCTATGAAAAAATGGAAATAGATTGAGTCATTATATTATTTTTGCTAATATTGCCTCTCGCCATTCAAGGGTTTCACATTGCTTTTAGTTTGAATGCTATCATATTGTCGTCCTCCTATTTTCCATCATCCACTGTGAGCTTCTTTCAACACCTGCTCTGAAGTTAATTCTATAATTTATCAATAATCCAAAGGTGCATTTGTGGTTGTATGCTATCTTAAAGGTTGTTGATAAACTTAGACTCTGCTTCATATCTTTAGCTAGGCTTATTGATTGATTTGTTATTGCCACTACGTATCACTTGATAGAATCATGATAATGTGATCTCTGAAGTCTACATTCCTGTGCAAGTGCCTAATTTTCTTGCATTTCATCAACCCAAAGAGAACATATTGTAAACATTTCAAGTTATTTCTCCTCAAACTGAAAGCTTTTGAGATGTCTGGTTCATTCAAATCCAATATCATGTTCCTATATAGCCTTCTTGGGTTCCATTTTAGAACTGTTGTCTTTTGTAATGCTGTAAATGCTAAGGCCACACACTTCAAAATCTCTTTAAATATGCTCATGTGATCCCTTAGAGGGAACTGTCATTCATTTTTCTAAAATATGGCAACAATCTATGTTTGATGATGACTTATCTTCATATCATGTTGTTTTCCTCTGGCAACTTAGTGAAAGTTGAAGATCCTTTGCATTGCTTATGTATGACCTTGTGTCTCTATACATTCATAAGCCAACTCATTATGTGATTGTGCTTTGAACTTAAAGAGGATTGTCATTTATGAATGCTCATTTCAATGCAATCTGCTTTTAGTTCAACATTGTATCTTTATGATAAGAAACCTTGGCTCCATTAATGTATTTTGAAGATTATTTTCACTGTCATCAACTTTGAACATGAAAGCAAAAGATTATCAACCTTATTTTTCTTTTCTCGTGGAGGAGGGTTGCTTCTATTATATCAAAGCCTCTTTGAATATTGAATATGGACTCTCATCTTGAGTGACTGCATTTATACTTCATTATTTGTCATTTACTCTTCCTTTTCTTTATATGCAACCATGTTGAAAGCTTGAGCTTCTGTAAAGACTAAATGAGCTCCGTTAGCTGAAATGTTTTATGTGTTGTTCCACTATGCATGTACATTCCTCATGATGATTGTTTACAGAAAAGATGATGTTAAACATGACAACAATAAATGATGTGAAACATGATGAAAATCAAGCATTTTATGTATGCCTATTCACTATCACATTTATGACAATGTACTCCGGAGTATGCTAGGCTTGACCCTTGTTGGAGCACAATTTTTTCCCACATACTAAAATGTTGAATAGTGATGAACCAGTACCTGAACCTGCATATTAAATAAAATTGCTAGATAAAAATAGTGACACAATGTTCCTTTGATGATTTGATTTCATCTTTTACTCGATGATATGATCTTGAATCCTCTTTGGTATATTCTTGATATGGTTGAATTAGATTGATAGTCCACCAGTTTAGGTTATTCAACTGTTGATAACGTATGATGAAACGTTATGTCTCGAACTCTAAAAAAACTCATCAACAATCTGTAGGTATACTTGAACGAGTGCACGGATGACTGAAGATAGGAGGGGAGCCGACGACAGATTTGAAGATAAAACATTGACACCTCATGGAATAGGCAATGGCAGATATGATATTCCATTATATGCTTTCTTTTTATCTTTAGTTGAGTAGCTTAGTTCTTTTGTTCTATCAATGTAATCCAGTCATTCCCACGGCTTGTGTGGGACTTCCAAGCATTCATTTATCTTTCCTAGCATGAAACAACAATGTTTATGCCATCTTGTATGTTCCTTGATTTAAAAATGAATATGTTCCTTGATTTCAAAATGAGTAAAATACAACATACTATGCAATTTTGATGTATTTTCTATGTTGTGAATCTTGCATAATAAACCAAATCTTATTTGAAATCCTTCATTTGTAATGAACTATCAACATAAAAAGAATGCACCTTTCACCTTAATATATCAAACAATCCTAGCTCCACCAAAATGAGTTGAGGTGAAATTTTGGTAACATTCTGGCGATTTTTGTTGGGTGCTTTCCTGCTAAGCATGCTAGATCAGTTGCCTTGTATATCCATTGGGAATGGAGTCCATTTTCTACCCTTTTATCATTCAAAACCTCTATACCTCAATTTTGTGAAACAATACAACAACAAACAAAAAGCTAAAAGCAAACTATCATAACTTTGTTTAAGACAGAGTCATAAAACTGTACAGAAACTGTACTTATTGAAAACAAATATAAATGAAATGAAACTACTATGCAACAAGCACTTATTGAAAGAAGAAAACTACTCTACTATATGCATTTGAAAATTTGTGATCCTTAGTAACACTGATTGAGGTGAATCCTGTTGATAGGGATTGGAAACACCTCACCATCCAGCTTTGAGAGTTGGAATGCATTATGATGTTTACATTCTATTATGATATATGGGCCATCCCACATGGCATCAAACTTTGTGTGTTTTCCTAGTCTACTCTTGAGTTCATCCCATTTAAATACCAAGTCTCCCTCTTTGAAATTTCTCTGGATAGATTTTATGTCAAATATCCTTTTCATCTGAGCTTGATGAACTTCTAAATTTCTTAATGATTCTTTTCTTGTTTCTTCCAGCTCCATTAGCTATGGAAGCCTAATTTCCATAGGTTCTTCATCAAGCAATTCCAGTTCCTTGATCATACTTAATGTAGGCATCTCAACTAAGATAGGAAGTTTAGCTTCTTTAACATATGTTAAAACATAAGGTGAATTACATGTTGCTCTTTTAGGTATAATCCTATTAGCCAAAAGGGCTAGTTTTAACTTCTCATGCTAGGTTCTTTGATTATCCTGGATTGTCTTCTTTATGATCTTGATCAAATTCTTGTTAGTGGACTATGCTTGTCCATTACCCTAAGGGTAATAGTTCGAAGAAGTGTTTAGATAAATATTATGATTTACTGACCAATTTGAAGCTTTTAAACCTATGAATGCTAAAGAATTATCATAAATTATTGAATTTGGTGTACCAAACTTGGAAACCAAGTCTTGATAAAAATTTAAGATGGATGTCTCGTTTGCATCCTTTAGTGCAACTGCTTCATTCCACTTCGTGAAGTTGTCTATTTCTATTAATATTCACTTATGCACAACACTTGAAGGTTGATTTATGGGACCATGGAAGTCCCCACTTTTTGAAGGGTTGTTCCTCTTGAATTGGATGTAAAGGTAGAGCTGCAAGCTTTTGTTTTTCTACAAACACTGCACAATTGTTAGATTTTCTAACCCAAACATGGGAATCTTTAAATAATTTAGGCCAATAATATTAAGCTCTCATTATCTTAAAAGTTGTTGTTCTTGGTGCAAAGTGGCGTCCAAAGGGCCCATTATGAAATTCTTTTAGAACTTTTTCAATTTGTTTTGGTTCTACACATTTGAGGAAAACATTATTATAATCCCTTTTGTACAAAATTCCATCAATCACAGTAAAAGGAATGTCTTGAAGCCTATAATACCTTCTTTCAAAAAATTTCTTACCTTCTTTTGTCTAGTTGAATTGATTTTTTTTCTTTAGTATGGTTGTAAGTGGTTGCAATAAACCTGCAATGTTAGGAATGAATCTCCTAACGAAGTTAATCCTGCCTAGAAAACTCTGCAAACCTTTCTTATGTGCAAGTAGGGGTAAATCTAAAATTGCAGTGATTTTTTCTGGGTCAATGGTAATACTATGCTTTGAAACAATATGACCCAGAAGCTTTCCTTCACAGACTGTAAAAATGCTCTTTTTGGGGTTTAATGACACCACGTACTCTCTACATCTTTCAAAGATCTACTTTAAATGCACAAAGTGTTCATCAACTTTCTTCAAAAACACATTAATAGCATCTAAGTATACCAGAACAAACCTGTTAATAAGGCCTTGAAAGGCCGTATCCATTTCCCTTTGAAACGTTTCCCCTGCATTAGATAATTTGAAGGGAATATTTTTGTAAACCATAGTACCCCATTTGGTGGTAAAGGTTGTTTTGTATTGATCTTCCTCTTTGACCAAAATCTAGTTATACCTTGAATAACCATCCAACAGTGAGAACCTTTCTGAACCTGAAACAACTTGCAATATCTACTCCATTAAAGGTAGTGAATAATGATCTTTGAGTGAAGCTCTGTTTAGATCACGAAAATCCACACACAACCTTATCTCTCCGTTAGTTTTCCTGACAAGCACCAAGTTGGAAACCCAAGAGGTATGCTTTATTGGAAAGATAATACTACCTTCAACCAGTTCATTTAACTCTTTTCTCATAAGGTGTTCTAGCTTGGGATTAAGTGGCCTTTGCTTCTATCTCACTGGTTTCGTGTTGGGTTCTAATTCAATTGTGTGTTGAGCTAACTCAGGGTTAAAATCCTTCATATCTCCATACTTCCAAACAATTATGTCACTGAGTTCTTGGAAAAGCAAGACAAAGGCTTTTTTTTCTTCTTTGGTAGAGACTTTTCCAAGCTTAAGAAGTTTATCTTTGAATATTTCAATTGGTTCATAGTGTTCTTCTTTCACTGTGATGTTGGACCGATCCTTTCTAACCTAATCACCAGTGTTGAAAATTGATTCAAGGGTCACCAATCCCTTGGGAAGCTTGTTAGAATTAAGTTGCAAGATCTAATTCTCATATTGTTGCCCAAACTTTTGTTGGTTTCCAGCAGTGAACTCTGCTTCTTCTATCAAAAAATTGATTATTTGCTCATCACTGTCAAAAACCTACCAACTAATGTTATTATGAGGTACAGATGGTTTTACTACCACCTTGACATATTGTTGTACCTCAACATTGTGTATATTAGTTGGTATGTCATATTGTGATCCTATGGTAGCAAGCATATCTACCTCTTTATTCACATTTCTAGGAATAGACAACAAGTTAAAAGCATCAAATTCTTCTATTAAATCCCAAGTTCTTTGCTTGTATAGTTTCAACAAATCATTTTTAGTTACGTTCAGGTTTCTTACTTGATTTGTTATCAACTTTGAATCACTGAATACTTGGAGACATTTGATTCCTTTCTTTCTAGCCCATTCTAGGCCATGAATTAATGCCTCATACTTAGTTGTATTGTTAGAATAGCTGAAAGCAAAGCGAAGTGCTAAAAAATACCTCTCTCCATCAGGTGAAATAAGCATGGCTCCTCCACCAGCACCTACTTTACTCCTTGAACTGTCATAATACAACTTCCAAAGTTGTTCAATCTGTTGTTCTAGTTGTATCTCCTCTTTGACTAGATTTGGAATAACCACATCAGGCTCCCAAATCAGGTAAATGCCCAAATCTACCTCGTCCATGTGGCTGAATGGATCAACCTCGTGATTCTTGACTTCCCACTCATCTAAATTTATGTCGGGTATGCCTTCAATGGGTATACTGGGGTGAAGGGTCATGGATTGATCGTCATACTCATGGATGGCTAGGTTTGCATTTATAGGATTTGCAACATAAGTCTCAATATGGTCTTTAGCATGTGGTTTTAATTTAATAGTCACTCTAGTAGCATATCTGGTCTTGAAACACATATGTGATCAATCCGATGACAAATAACCACCTAACTTTGTTGTAAAATCTCTAGAAAGGAAAATGGAAAAGAATAGTGGTAGATCAATGACATATATATCTTGTGGAATTGAAAATTTGGGACAAGTGTGCAATGTAAGAGGGAGACTTCTGATAACCCCAACAGACTTGATGGTTGTAACATCTAATTAAACTACCCCTTTTGACAATGGCTCATACTCAATTCCTAACTTATCTACCTGTTGTTTAGGTATAACGAAGTTGCTTGCTCCTGAATCTATCATACAGTTATGCACTATGCTATCACCAATAATCAAATTGACATAAAACGGTGGTGGTTTTACCTCTTGTGCTAGCTATTCAGTCTACACTTTTGTACTATTTGCAAGAACTCTAGGTTGTTACTTTGTGGATTCATTAGAAATTGATATTTTGGCTAAAGCCTCTTACAGACTTTCTTTTTGCCCGGGAAGATGTAAAGCATCTAACATGGTCATAGTAACTGTAGCTTTTCTCATATGCTCAACAATATTAAAAGCAGTACCACTAACCTTGGGCTGCAGTTTTGGAACAACATCTGTTTGTGTTGTTTGAGGATGAGATTGAACCTTTGGTTATTCCTTTGCTGGCACAACTTGTTGTCTTGGTAAAATTTGAACATTCAGAGCTATGGAAGGATGAACTTGCCCCTGTTGGGCCATAGAAGTATGATTTTTCTACTGAACAACTTGTTGTTTATGTTTTTCCACTTGTTGTTCACTAGAAATAGCTGCTTGTCTAAGGTCAACAACTCTCTTTTTTGACCTTGTATTTGCTACAATGGAGGTAGATGACTAATTCTGCCCTTGTGCATGATTAACTCCATAAAATTTTCTACCTTGCTAGTTCATCATGGCAACATCAAGATCATTTTGTTGTGTTTGATTGTCTTGTTGATCATTGTTCTCCTTTGATGTTTTCGTAGAAGCAACAAAACTGCTCTGTACCATGAGAGCCTAATTAATCACCCTGTTCATACAAGTAGCCTGGTTATGAGGCTGACTACAAGGATAGCACCACACATAATCCTATGCCAAGTTTTTCTGCATAGGTACAAGCTCTTTAGAAGAGTTGGCAACATTTTGATTATATGGCTGATTAGGCCTAGTATTGAAATTTCATTTTTTTCCTTGGTAGTCAGCTTGAAAGGGTGCTTGATAAGGTCTATAATTCTAATTTTTCTATTTTTTAAGGCTCACTAAGTTATTACTTACTGTTTGCATTAATTTAGCCATTTTTTGTTGGGTACCCCTAAGCATTTGCAAGTCTAAATTTACTAGAACAATACTGTTTTGAGCAGTAGTTTGAAAGCCTAAGGATAGAACAATAGGTAATGGGGCTATAGGAGGTACTTGAATGGGTATTAATGGTTGAATATTTGGGAGAAAGACCGTAGGAGGCATGGGTACAATTTTACCAGCCTGTATTAAGTTATTCTTGGCTCTAATAGCTATCTCATAGGCTACTGGCAGAGTTACTCCTCCCATAGACTAGATCATAAGTGCAATATCACTGTTAATCACTCTAATATAATACAAAAAAGCATGATCTAGTGTAGGCCTTACCGTGGTTGGGATTTTGTTCCAAGTTCTTTGGAATTGGAAGTTGAAATCTGTTATCTATTCTTGTGGGGTTCTCGTAATAGTCGTCATTTGCTCAACTAGAGATAGATGATCAAATTTGTCAGAAAATTGTTTACTCAACTTATCTCCCAAGTCATCCCATGATGCAACAGAATTCACTGGTAAGCCTCTAAACCACTAGAGTGCCTTGCCTTTAAATTAAGTTGTTAAAAGCCTCAATGCCATGTTCTCTTTTGTGACATGATGAACTCCACAAAGTGAAGCTACGTCCCTTATGTGTTCAATAGGCATAGTTTGATCTTCACCAGTAAAACTAAGCAGAATTTTAAGCGCAACTACCAGTATGTCATCATGTTGAGAAAAATTCAATGGGTTGTCCCCATTAAATGGTACAAACGCATGTGCTCTATCCATCAGAGCTACTTGAACTCTCAGATTTGGTACTTGTAGTACATGATGTACTAATGGAAAAACATGTACAAAACTTGCAAATCCGAGACTAGGAGGTGTAGAGTGAGATCTCGGTGTTGAATGTGATCTTGATCTTCGTAACCTTCTTCTTGTTGTTCTGCCTTTTCTCTTTGGTGACGATAGTTGCAGGTATTCAAACGGTTCAACACTTACTCTTGTCTGAATTCTGCTCATGTGCTACTAAATTTTCAATTAAAACCAAGTACTAAAATGGAGTCACCAAATAAAATATTGTAACCTTTGATAGGTAAAACGTTGTTGATTCTAAGAACAACTTGAAACTTTGAATTCTTTCTCTGAAGTGGTCTTCAAAGTCCCAACGAGCATGCCAAAAACTGTTATCAACAGGAGTGCACCCGAATGTGAAAGAAAAGATGCTTTGCAATCTGTGTAACATGGGAAAAATTTTAGGTTGTGGTTACCCTATGTTGAAAGTTAACCTCTGGATTATAGGCCGGCTTCCTTTATCATTTTCTAATGATTGACTGTAATTTTGAAGGAAAAGGGAAGAAGGATTGAATTAAATGCATAAACTGAACTTTAAACTGTGGTGATGCACCTAAATGATGATAAAACTTAGAGAACAATTCACAATTATTCTCAAAAATCTATTTACACAGTTCAGAAATGGCTTCACAAAAGTGTTTCTTAAGATGGCCTAATAGTTTGATACTTCAAAAAGAAAAATAAATTCTCACAATTTGAAGTTCAAAATGAAAATAAGGCACTACCTAAGACCTGTGAAGGATGTATGATAATGAATAAGACAAAATTAAATGTTTGGATAATTAAAACACAATAACTTCATCAGATTATTCATAGAGATACTTTTCATTACTTTTGAAGAGGTAAAATTATGGATTCTAAAAGAGAATAACAGGGAAACACTGCATAAAAACTCCAAAATTAACCTGTAGAAACTACTGCATAATATTAGTTGTGTAAAAATATGAGTTACAAGATCTCTCTCTGCAAAGTGCAAAGGCAAATAAAATTAAGAACTGAGTAAAAAAGACTAAGTATTTTTCCTATATACAATAAAGGGCTTGAAAAAGCCAAGAGGAGATAACTCCAATGTTGAGAGGTGGAAGAAACAGTCAACTAAAAGTGTAAAATATCTTGAAAGTATCCTCTCACGAGCAAAGAAGAAAAGACTTGAAAAGAGGGCCCACCACTGAAGTATACTGAACAAAAATAGGGTCAAACTCTTCTTGCATGATAGTTGACCCCAAAAGGCCGCTAAAAAGGCTCCTTAAACTGAAGATATAACTGTGAAACTCCTGTAGAACTCCACTATTGATTTTTCATATGATTTGATCTTTAGTTCATCTTTGTTCCATTTCTACATGATTAGTTAACTTGAAGAGACTCAAGTCTATCTCCACCTTCGTGACTGCAATGATTTGATCTTCAGATGATTAGTTAACTTCACTTGTATTTTTGCATGATCTTGGGAAAAAGAGAACTGTTTGGTTAAATATTAAAGAGAATTACTTTGATTATTTTAATATTTGATATGTATTAGTCCTCCCTTTATACATTACATATTAAATATTAAGGTAATTGTTACCTTTAATATTTAATCTAATTTGTTATTTTTGTCATAATCATGCAAAACAAGAAATAGTCCTCCACTTAAAATATGTAAAGTTATTTCATGAACTTTACATATCATCTTCAAAGTCACGGCCAAAGTCATGAAATAGTACTTGAGAGATTTGAATTTGAATGCAATAATTCAATTCTTCACATTGTAGACCAAAGTTCTAAGCCCAGTCCGAAACACAACTGCCTTCCTTGTAGATATGACTAATTCTAAATTATTGAAAGCTTTTGAAGGCCATTTCTACAATCCTCATTAAATTTATAGATCTTCCATGAGGGATCCTTGTCACTCTAAAGGAGGTTAATTATGACATAAGATTCACCTTCAACTTACATAGCAGAAAACCCAACCCTCAAAATTATTTTCACCCCCTACCACACCACCATTTCCTTGACAATATTGTTTGATTTGCATCCCATAGCTTGAGCATATCATTGAATGAATTTTCCATTATCATCCATTATTATGCCTCCAAAAACTACCTCACCAAGGTTCCCCTTAGAATAATCATTAAAATTAAGCTTAACCGACCCCCTTTTGGGGGATTCCATTTGGTCTCCTTTATGGCTATAATATTATTCCAACTAATTTTGGTTAAGATTTGAGAGATTTCCTAGTTCTATTGACTCTTAATTTAGCATATGTCAGTATTTTCTTGGAGGATCCAAAAGATAGAGAATTTATGGTGTCATGTAGGCTATGTTTGATGAATAGGAAGATGACATTGTTGTTTCTCTGTTGGTCATGGAACACCCTATAATTCATTTCTTTCCATAGCTTTTAGGTGATAAGACAAGAAGTTCGTTTCATATTTCAAAAATAACTAAATGATTGTAGGGGAACCAAAATGGCAGGAATTAGAAAAATATCTAAGGTGCAAGGGGAAAGTCCAGTATATCAACAAGTTGGCCAAGACCTCCTCCCAAAGTTATTTGGAAAAAACACAGTGGAAGAAGAGATGGTTGATCATTTCTTCCATATTTCAACATAGACTACATAGGCTAAATAAATAGAATCTCTAAATACCCTTTTATTCAAGTTATCAATAGTGAGGATCTTATTATGTATGATAGCCTAATAAAAGCTAAACTAATTTTAGGAATCGCTTCGTTGTTCCAAACTAGGTTCTAGTTGAATGTAAGTTCATACTTATCCTCAATAATAAGAACATAAGAAAAATTAACAGAGAAGTAGCTAGAAGGATTAGGTGACCAAAATAGGCATCTTTCTTATCAATACCGAAGAATTAGTATAAACTAATAATCTTGTATAGGCTACGCACCTCCTCGATCTATTATTGTTGTCTTCCACTTCTCAAGTTCCTTCCCCTCATTTGAATCTCAGTCTTTCTACATGGTATGTGGGCCATTCCAGCTGATGTACATACTCACATCTACACACTTCTACATCATATCAACATTGAATTGACCTTCTATATATAGATGCATATATTCTATAAACAAGCAAATCATTAATTAGGTCGACCTAAGTAGATGAAACATATGATACCATAACCTATCATCCCAAAAATCCATCATGCATGCTTTGCGGAAGGAACCGAAACATGTACATCACTAAAATAGGTCAGCATGACCTATAATCACTCCTATGAATCCGCTCCTTACCCAATTTAACTTTGTACAACCCCAAAACCCTTAGGTCGACACCACACAATAGAATTGGTGAAGTTTTATTGAAGTTTTAACTTATTATTGCTTTATGATTCACTCTTTTTGTTCCTGTAGTAGAAAGAATTAACTATGTAGATTTTCAATGACTACTCTTGTAGCTCCATTTGTATCACTTACTGGATCATAAACACCTAAGGAATGAGCAATTTGAGACTCAATTGAGTACATATGGTCCTTAATGGTCCTTGTAGAAACTGACCATTTCAAACATAATTGAAACAATACTTTAGCTTCTTCCAAACACTTTTATACTTCCTTCAAGTTGCCTTACAACTTGGCATGTGTAGTACCATACTTATCAAAAATATCAACTAACCTTTTATTATTGACTTTCTTTTCCATTTCCTTCTCTATCTTCTCTTCCAACCTAGCAAATACTCCTTAAAAGAATCAAGCAATAACCTCAATTGTTGCACACTGGATAATGAATTGTTAATAGATATTCTTAGAAGGCCTTCTTGCAACACTTTAAAAAATTCATCCACCAACTAAATACTCTTCTAATGAGTTTAAAGAATCTCCTTCCTTGCAGAGGCATGAAATACATCACCAAGATGCAACTTATTTAGAGGGGAAATGTTGTTTAGGTCCACTTGACCTTGTTGCATAGGAATCCGCAACAGCTATGCAAACACCACCAATTGAAATTATAATTGCATATCCAAGAGATCTTTCAATGAATCTCTAGAGGGTCCAAAGGATTCACCACCTATTTTTATGCTTTCTTCTTCATTTTTATCACTCTTCTCCTTCTCACCACTGCTAGAATTCTCTTCTTCACTCTTCTCAACTTCCATAGGAAGAAAATTTTCTTCTTTCTTTGCTTCATTATTCTTTGGGGCATCTTTCTTATCTTTTGTACACTGATCATTCTCATGCTCATGTTGTTCATTGACATGCTCATTTCTTTCTAGGAGGGTTGTGCCTTATTGCATATGATCTTCATCACCCAAAGAAATTCCCAACTCTTTAGCAAGTGTTTTAACTATTTGTAATGTCTCTTTCCTTAGACTTTCTATATCATCTTTATCTCCACTCATAAGAGTACTAACTCTTTTTATTGTCCTAAGTTTCTTTCTATACACTGAGACGACTTGAGTCTATCATCATGAGACAATGAGGAACCAATATTCTCCAAGGAAAATGTCTTCATCTTTTCATCCTCTATAATAGCCTCTTGTCTTCTTGCATTGAACACACCTTTTAGATAATCCAACAATTGATCCTCAATCTAACCTAGGCTAGTATTTAATTTCACCATGTATTTGACTATAGCCTCTTCAATTGGTGCCTTGTATTAATCATTTGCATTTGGATACACTGTAGCTGTAAATTTCAAGATCCCAAACTCTATAATTCCACTAAATAGTGCATCTAACTTCATAGGACTATGCATCTGAAACAGAGAGGTCTCTTTCTCTTTTCCCTTATTTTCACCAATCTCTTCCTAAGAGACACTTGAATTCCTTTTCTGGACCAATTGGGGTCCTTCTTTTTCTTCATCATCTTCACAACTAATTTTTTTTCTCTAGTTTCCTTTTCCTTGTTTCTTCTCTTTGGAGACTTTTGTTGCATAGGGGTTCTTGATGTGTCTTTCTTCTTGGAACCACCTATAGGATTTTTTCCAGAGGACTTTGGAACATAAGAAGTGGAAACTGAAGTCCTAATTGACCTTCTTGTTCTCTGTGGACTTTGCAAAGGAGTAGATGTGCTTTTGGATTTCTCTATAGGGGCTTTAGGGGCACCAAACTCTCTTTCCAAATCAACTTTCATCTTCTCAAATTTCTCTACAATGTCCTTCTTTTCCAGGTTAGCTTTGTTTTATTTTTCTTCATAACCTATCCACTGTTGGGTGACTAGGTTTACTCAATACAATCTCTATAAGACCTGTAAGTTCAACTTTTGTTACCTCATAACCAAGCTCCAAAACCCAAATAGTTATGGGTTCAACTGCTTCCATATAGCATTAGTCTCTGCTAACCATAAATTTTATGTCATTCTTGTGTTTATTCACAACACTATCTATAATTCTATTTCTCTCTTACATTTGGTCTTGAAATGTTTTGAAATATCCCCACAAAGTTGACTTTAAAGACTCAAAATCTACAAATCTCCTTAAGTGATCTCTAATTTGTATAGCTATAGGAATATCACTTTCCCATACTATATTCCTTGTTCTAGGAAACTCACTTAGAAAGTGCAAATAATTAGGGTACCATACTAGAAAAGGTACTTTGACTCTTGTTTTCTATAAATTCTCCAACAATTGCAATCTCAGGAGCTCACACAAATCAATGTCTAGAGCTTCCTTCACCATTTGGTATGTAGTATGTATTGTGGTGGCAGATACAAAATTCTCTTTGTTTGCATAGAATATCTTGTAACCAATTACCATTGAAGCATATATGACCGTCAGATCTTCAATGCCATTCACTGTTAGGGCACACTTGCCAAAATTCACTCTAATAAACTTCATCACAACTTCATGTGCTTTACCACCTTCAATGCTAAAACTGGTCCAGTGGAGCACAAACTAGTTAAAACCCTAATTGCATCTTTATTTATCATGTGTGGAATTTCCAACCACATGAATTTGGCATGCATTCTACTCAGGACATACTTCACCCACTCATCTTCATAGAAAAAATTGGGAAACTCATTCCACACAACCAATTTCTTCTCTGTCAAGCTAGCATACTTTGGTTTCAACTTGAAATCATCTCCAACTAGCTCCTTTTCCCTAAATTCCACAAACTTCAAGTGGTCATACTCAACCATCTTCGTATGAATATATATTGAAACATCCTCTGTGTGCATCACACCACTAGGAATCCTAGAAAACACACCTTCAATATCTATTTCCATTTATTTATATGGGTGCTTCTTGAACCTAGGTCTTGGCCTCTCAAGTACATAATAACTTGTGGAGTAAAGATTTTACTTTTCTCTAAAACTAGGGTTTTGCAAGCAATAGAAAATACCTTGTGAATCTTTGTCAGTAGGGTTTTTCTCAATGCCATAATTTCCTTTGCTCTATTCTCGACTTTAAATGATTGAACACGAATGAATTTTAGAATATGTGAATGAGATATAAACACCTTTTGAGTGACCTAAAGCATGCATTAATTGTAGCAAAAGAAGTTAGGTTGAAAAGCTATCAAACCCTCTTTGTGATATCACAGACACTCCCGATTGTTAGGAAAAAGGTGTTGTACACCTTGCATAATATATTTAATGTAATTATTCTTGGGGCCACTTTATGTTGCATGTAACATTGGGACATAAGTTAAGTTGTAAAAATGTAATTATTTAATATTGGGGAAAATAAATAAAGTACCCAATATTAAATAAGGGGACATGGTTTTGTAATCTCATGGTTTTAGTCACATGGTTTTGTGGGAGCTTGCTTCAATAAAAGCAACCACAAAGGTAGTTATTGAGAGATGCAAGTTTGCATGTTAGCTTTGGTTAGCATTTGTGAGGGTTTGAAGCATGGCACAAGATGTGTGGTTGCATGCTTGTTCACATGGATTGCTTGGAGAGGGCTTGTTGCTTCAATGGTGTTCATGGAGACTCCGTATATGTATTGTAATCTTTATTTCTAAATAATACATGAGAGATGGATGCTTTTGGAGGCTGGGTTTTTTCCTTCTTGAGGATTTTCCTAGGGTATATATCATGTCATATTTTCATGGGTATGTTGTCTATTCTCTTGTATGTGGATTCTAAATACTTAGTTGCATAGATTTCTCTTTTGGGTTATGTGGAAAATGTCTTTAAATGGTTGCAAGTTTGCAACAAGTGGTATCAAAGCTTTGGTTGTGGTTGTATAACCCTTGGTAGAGAAAAATTAGAAAAAATCTTGTTTAAGTTTGAATCTATGCATTGCATGAGAGAATCAAATACATGGCAAGATATGAGGGTTTCATAGGTTGTTTATTGTAGATTTGAGGGTTTTGGGTTTGTTGTTTTGATGGGTTGTTTGCAGATTTGGGGTGTGAGAAATTTTGGGTGAAATGGATTTCTTGGTTTTGCATTCAAGTGGGGGTTTTGTGGGGGAAAATTTACAGATGATCTCTTGGCCCACAATAGACCTCACGGTTGGATCCGGGTTGGCCGAGAGACGAAAATTGATATATAATTTTCCCTATTTTGGTTACTGAAAAAAATGTTTTTTTTTTTTGTAAACCCTTTCTTGCAATTGTATGCTAATATTTTACTTTAAAAATTAAAAGTAAAAAAAAAAATCCCGTAAAATTCAAAAACACCATGCAAAAATGAAAAATAATTTTTTTGGGGGTGATAGAAAAAGTTTTCATTGATTTTTTTTTGAAAAAATATATATATATATATATAAGTATATGGGAGGGGTCAGACACGCCCCCCCCCCCACTCAAACGCCATACCTACAAGTATGGCCCTGTCATCTTGTAGGTGGGCCCTGCATACCGCCGATGCCTTTGTTAAGGCTTTTTTTTTTTAAAAAATGTTATTTTTTTATTTAAATAAATCTGCCATGCATTTTAATCTGCCACAGATTTTTTAAGAAAAGGGCTCAATGCAAATTTTTTAATGGAGAAACTAAATGAAATTTAATTATTCTTTCGATTCCACCACCCAAGGAACGACACTGCCCAAGCAAGGCCACCGCTCAGCCACCAAGGGTGGCTAATTTTTTTTTGCCTCACATGGAAATTGTTGTTTTACTTCGAAGGGGCATAACTTTTGCCCAAATTGTCTATTTTTTCTCTTCTTGGACTCGTTGGAAAGATGAATCAGTGCTCTACACTGTGGTGATAGTGATTTTCTAATATTTTACAACTTTGATAGTGTTTTTCTAGCTAGAAGTGTTTGTTTTGAGCTTGGAGAGGTGATATCGAGTGCATACAGAGTTAGATTTTGGACTTTGAATAGTCAATGGAAAGCTTGTTCATAGCACTACATAGTGGATCAGGTTGGGAGATATTTTGGCATGGTTTATTTTCTATTTTATTTATCTGAGTTGTTTATGGGTTTCTTTGACTATGGTGATATTATGAGTTTATGGATGATCGAATCTTGGAGATTTGATGTAGGATTCATTGTATGCTCAGTTGTACATCTCATATTATATTCTCATTTGACATGGTTATCAGTATATGGTTGGATTTGTATGTTGCATTGTTGTATCTACAAGTTGTGCAATGTTGTAGGTAGTTTATACTTGCACGTTGCATTTATGACTTGGACATGGGTTGTCTTTGCCCATTGATATTTCAGTGTTGATGCATGTTTAGTTTTTGTGGCTTAGTTTAGTCACTTGGTTTGCTGGTTTTGTTGTCATATTGAGGAGGTGAGATGGTATTACTAGGTACAGTCATAATGTGAGACCTATGTAGTTGACTATGTTATGCAGATATGTGGGACACAATTGGGTTGAGTTGTTGATACATTTGGTGGTGTGTTTGGCTCCTTAACTATGGTACTTGAATATGCACATGTTTGGAAAATCATATCAGAGGTTGATTTGGTGTTTGAGTCATTTTGGTCTATACGATTATTCTCTTAGATATCTCAGTTTGTAGTTTATTGATGTGATGATGATTTTGCATGTTTCGGTGATTGGATCTACAAGTCATGCAAGTTGTGGATTAGCTACCCATTTACTTGCAGTGGGATGACCTGGTTGTGGATTATCTTTATTCACCACATTTGATTCCTTTTTGTTGTAGACTTTGATAGTTGGCCTTGTTCTTGGTCATTTGTACATTGGTGTCTGTGCTTAGAGATGAGAGGATGAATGTTTCTTACAGTACCTGGATTGTTGTTTTTGTGACTTGTAGCATGCGGTTTATCATGATGTCATGGATAGATTGATTACATTTTTCAGTGGGAGCTTTTGACAGTGATGGATTGGCAGTGATGGATATGGTTATGATGGTTTGGAGGTTGAAGGTATCTTCTTAGCTTGGAGATTTTGGTTCTACTTGTTATGTTACTGACAGTTCAGTTGTGTGTATAGACCTAGATGATCTTCATGGAGAGGATGGTTTTCATGATTCCATGTGTGACTCGATATCATAGTTTAGTGGGAGTTGTTGGCAGTGATGTGGATTCACCATTTGATGGTGCATGGTATTCTTCAATGATTGTTGGTGTCATGGATGGACTCTTGGTTTCTACTTTTATGCAGTGATAGTTCATTGGCATCTTTGGTTTCATTGACAGGGGATGGTTTTATTCATATTGATTACATATGTTGATTCTTTGTTTAGAATGTTTAGCTATTATGTCATGGTTTACTCTTGATACATGTTTATAGTTTAGCATGGTACTTGTTCTCTTGAGACCAAGATGTATATATGTTATGGTGCATGTGATCTCCTAGGAGGAGATGGTTAGATCATGGATGTCGTGTTTATGTTCTTGATTCATTATTAGAGCTTTGACATTGATCTTGTGCGATTCTCTTGGTATTGGGTACATTGATCATTTGCTTGATTACTTCATCATGGTCCTATGTTGCATTTGCAGTTTTGGCATGGATTGGTTGGTTATAGGTACTCATGTATACTTGGAGACATAGGTGAGGCTTGATTTCTCTTGTGATAAGAGACATGTGTTGAGATGGTTACTCTTGATGAGTTTTCAGCAGGAAGTCTGAGGAGCCTACACTTTGGTTGGACATGGGTTCAACATGAACCTATGAGGAGAGTGTTCTTGGATGAGTCATGATGACTTGGATGTCTTGGAGGAGAATTCTCATTCCCCACTCTTGGTCTACTCGTTGGTTTCACTTGAGAGGTATTTCCCATTGTTACTTTCAGGTGCTTTATGTTTAATGCTTTATCTTCTCATGCATTTGGATCTTGAGCTATGGGTATATAGTTTTGGATGGTTCATTTGTGGAGTGTTGGCATGTTTATCACCTTTTTCATTGTGATTGCATTCATTGATGTTGAGTTTAGGAGATTTATTGGGCTTATTTCCTTCATTGGGAATGGATTTAGTTTGATCTTCTTTGGAATTAAAGGCTTACATCCATGTTGATTACATGATACATATGTTATGTTTGATCTTGTTGATTGAACGGTTGGGTGTTGTAATGGATTTTATTTTGGGGTGTTTTGGAGGAGATCATACTTGACATAGTTGGCATTTAGAGGTGTATGTAGGAGATTTTTCTATAGGTATATGATGTGCAGAGTTTCTCTCTTTGGTCTTGGTTATCTTCTTGGATGTTCAGTTTCACATTACATTGGTTTGAGGTTTGGTTGGAGCTATTGTAATCACTAGCTTTCTATCATGTGTCTTCACTTATGTTCTTGGGTGATGACATGGAGGCTCCTTTATCTTTTTAATTTTTTGGGTGTGGAGAACTTGGGAGAGCTATGGAGACTTGTGGTGAGAGTTGTTCTTACAGGCTATTGATTGACATGTTTGCATATCATTGTGGATGACTCCTTGGTTTACATGATGTTGTTTAGAATTTCTATATGATGATATTGGTAGACTTGGTATGCCTTGATCTTTTTCAGATTTGCTTTACCCATGCAGTGGGAGCTCTTGGATGTATATGTCATTCTTTGACAGGTTATGTGCATGGAGTTTATGATTGTAGTTTATGGGTGTATATGTTATGGAATGAGTTTACTATGTTTTGTATACCTCAAAGGTATGGATAGTTGGATGTATTGGTACTTGATGTGGGTGTTATTTCAACTTTGGGTTTGTGTATCTTGACAGCTACTAGTGCATATTGATACCTGTGGATTGAGTGTTTGTTTTTGGGATATCAATTGAGAAGGACTTATGCTTCGTTGTGACAAATTGTGTAGCTTCTCTATTGGATGGCTTCTTATCTTTTTGCATTGGCATGATGGAGGATGAGAGAATTCATGCTTTGGATGGTGGTCACTTTGATTCTTGTTGCAGGTATCTTGATGGAGCACATGGACCACTTTGATTCCATGATGGTATATGTGGATATATGGTGTTCATTTGATTCATGTTTTGAGGTTACTTGTTCCCTTTATGCAATGTATACAACAATTGGCAGAATGTTAGGAAAAAGGTGTGTTGTACACCTTGCATAATATATTTAATGTAATTATTCTTGGGGCCACTTTATGTTGCATGTAACATTGGGACATAAGTTAAGTTGTAAAAATGTAATTATTTAATATTGGGGAAAATAAATAAATAAAGTACCCAATATTAAATAAGGGGACATGGTTTTGTAATCTCATGGTTTTAGTCACAGTAATCACTTAGTGGTTTTGTGGGAGCTTGCTTCTGTAAAAACAACCACAAAGGTAGTTATTGAGAGATACAAGTTTGCATGTTAGCTCTAGTTAGCATTTTTGAGGGTTTGAAGCATGGCACATGATGTGTGGTTGCATGCTTGTTCACATGGATTGCTTGGAGAGGACTTGTTGCTTCAATGGTGTTCATGGAGACTCTGAAGATGTATTGTAATCTTTATTGCTGAATAATACATGAGAGATGGATGCTTTTGGAGGTTAGGTTTTTTTCCCTCTTGAGGGTTTTCCCAGGGAATATCTTGTGTCATATTTTCATGGGTATGTTGTTTATTCTCTAGCATGTGGATTCTGAATACTTAGTTGCATAGATTTATCTTTTGGGTTATGTGGAAATTGTCTTTAAATGGTTGCAAGTTTCCAACAAGTGGTATCATAGCTTTGGTTGTGCTTGTATAACCCTTGGTAGAGAAAAGCTATCAAACATATTGTAGCAGAAGAAGTTAGGTAAAAAATCTATCAAACCCTCTTTGTGATATCATAGACACTCCCAATCACTCCAAAAATATCTACAACAAGAAATTTATCACCAGAGATTTCACCAAATGATCAAGCATAACAACCAATTCATACACTTGTATGTTGAAGACATCAACATCTCATTTTGGTGGGGGTTGTTAAGTTTTCTACTAAAACTCCCCCTAAGGCAATGCTCTCTATCTAGTTTCTAAAGGAAAAATTTACACCATAATTTGGCACAAGCTTATTCTTCACCTCATTCTCTTCCTTTTTCTTCTATATCTTGTTCATCTCCTTTAATTCAACTGGATCAACCTTCTTTACTGGATCAATCTTCTTTTGTGAAGCAAAGGGCTTCACATTCTTTCCTCAACAAAACTTAGCTATGTGTCTCAGTTTATTGCACTTATAGCATTTGACACCTTGTTGTAGAGAAAAAATACTTCTTTCCATTTTAGATTTGCATTCAAAGGCCTTATTCCCAAACCCATTGCATATATAACAATAACCATTGAATGATTGGAACATCATACCATTATTATAACCATTTATCATCTGACTTCTGCAATCAATAGCCTTATGACCAAATCTATTACATGTATATCACTAACTAGAAAATTATTAAAAATTCCAATTCATTCTACTTCTACACTCTATAGCTATGTGTCTAAATCTACTACAAGAATAATAATAACCATTAAAATATGAATACCTTTGTGTAGCTGGTTGTCTAATAGGAGGTAGATCTTAAAATCTTTCTTTTGGTTCCAGACTTGTTTGACATTGCTATTCTTATTTCCAATCTTCCTTTGTTCATTATTCTTATTTTCAACATTGTTTGGAGTCTGATTTTCTTTTGAGCTTTCTCATTTTTCAAACCCTAATCCTTCTTTGTCCTTAGAAGCCTTTTGACTAGCAAGCATATCATCAAGCAAGGTGGAGCTCTTCTTGAATTTTTCCTCTTGATTCTTTAATTTCTCTAGATTTGTTCTCAAAGTCACAATCTCTTCTTCAAGTATTAAACATTCTATAGACTTATCTTTCAATTTGGAATTTAAGTAGTCTTACACTCTTTTTCCTTTGTCAACTTGAACTTTCAGATAAGTGATTGTCTCATTTGATTGCTTAAGTTGCTCATTTGCCTCCTTTAATCTTTCCTTAACTTTCTTGATTTGATCCCTCAAATTCTTGATACACTCATTTGCATCCTTAATATTTTCTTTTAGATCTCTATTCTCACGTTCTACTTTATCCAGATCATCGAGGGTCGATTTGAGTTCTCCTTCCATATCAAATTCATAGTCTTCTTCAGTAAATCCTTCCATAATAATCTCTTCTAAAGGAATAGGATACTTCCTAGTTGTCATGTATTCAACCTCCAAGATCTACCTCATATTTTAAGCCAATTGAAGGAACCTTGCTTTGATACCAATTGTTGAACACCCTAAATACATGGATTCAAAGCATCTCATCAAACTTGCAGAAATGGAAAAGAACAATTAAAGCATGCATCACATCAATAAACACAAGAACACCAGATTTATGTGGAAAACCCTTGGAAGGGAAAAACAACTATGAGGATTAGCTCACAATATATTATAACCAGTTACAATGGATTACAAAATGGAGGACTCACTATCCAGAAAGAAAGGATCACTATCAAGGGCTCACTACTCACTAGAAGTTTGAATTGCTTAGAATGTGTTTGCAACATGTTAAAGACAATTCCAACTAGGCTCAGAAAACTAACTTTACACACTTCATACTTCACCACTATCACCTTTCGTACATCACATACATCTACACACTTCTACAACATCTCAACACTGAATTGACCTTCTATATATATGCATATATTCTGCAAACAAACAAACCATCAACTAGGTCAACCTAATTAGATGAAACGTGTGACACCATAACCTGTCGGTCCAAAACTCCATCATACATTCTTTGCAAAAGGAACCAAAACATGCACACTGCCAAAAATAGGTTGGAATGACCTATAATCACTTCCACGAATCTGCTCCTTATATAATTCAACTCTGCATGACCCCAAAACCCTTAGGTTGGCACCGCATAACAAAATTGGTGAAGCAACAACTGAATGAACCAACTATTCATCCACAACTCAACACGCAGAACACCAAATCACTTTCCACTTAGAGTGCATACACTTCTAAAATCCTCAAACACTTCCTCAAAACTGCAGAACATAATAATCATGCATGATGGATTGTGAAGCATTCCAATATGCATTATGCACATGTAATTCTGCCTTTACTAAGCCAGATACTCTGTCATTGATATCTTCAGCTGTAGAAGATATACCACCCTAAAAATTTCAATATAGATACCTTCAATACCTAAAATTATTACCTCAGAACCGCAAGACAAGATTTTGCAAAGCGGAGCAATGCGGACCACAAAATTATTTCTCTATAACATTGAAAGTGCATACTGGGACTTAGCCAATTTTTCAAAACACTTGGTTTTCTTTGGACCGACACTTCTACAATGGGTTGCCATCAATTACAACACCATACGCCATCATGCTCATGTTTCCAACAAATCCATGGGGCAACAAACCTTCAATAGCACAAGATTTGATCCTTGGTAGTAGTGTGTTGGTCTAATTCCCATCTTCTCATAATTACATTCCTACTTTATTTACCACACCCATCATAGTTGTGGGATATACCCTTGTTCCCACTTCACAAATACTACTCATTATTCCTTCCATACCCATGCAATCTTCCACACCATGAGTTATGGTCCATGTTCTTGGATCCTTACCTCGTATTTCTACATACACGACATTCTCCTTTCCATATTCCATCCCATCCTTAGACAATCCATCACAACCTCCTTCATTTGAACATG
This sequence comes from Sequoia sempervirens, assembly GCA_007258455.2. NCBI lineage: Eukaryota > Viridiplantae > Streptophyta > Pinopsida > Cupressales > Cupressaceae > Sequoia > Sequoia sempervirens. The sequence continues at coordinate 178,834,642 of VDFB02270651.1, read as the reverse complement.
ATTTTTCTTCTTTGTATGTCCCTCATTCATCTTCCACATATACACTTATATCTCAATACTATTAAACTTATAGTCCACAAACATTTTCCTCCTAGATATTCCCCAATCATTCTTATCTCATATCCTTCAATATTCCTACATACCATAAACCACTTCATTGTGCATTCCACAAACATCCTATGCATCCTCCATTTCGCATGCATTCTATGCTACTCAACCATAATCCTCCTCCTACCTCAACTTTTTCCCTTCAACCCACCATCGAATCCATCCTACACAATCCTCGCCCTCATGGCCAATATGTTATGCCTCCAAGTGTTAGTCAAGTGGTTACCCCACCCACATTGGTTCTTAACCAAGAACATGAAGATATGATTTTGGCCCTTAATAATTTGTAGGTGGGCACAAGGCCAAGAAACAATTCATGTTCAAATAATTTTGACCTTATTCATTTGATTTGATCATTCTATCTCAATGATCCCTTTCCCTCAACACTTTGAAATTCTAAAATTCAATATATACAAGAAGGGTGACCCTTGAGATCATGTAAAGGAAATTTTCATGGCATGTCATGAAGTGGCATATAGTTAAAACTACCTTCTTCATAGTTTTCCTTGAAGCTTCATCGGACAAGCTTTCAAATGGTTAATGCACCTTCCCAATGACCCTATCTTAACCTTTTCCAATTTATCTAAAAAGTTTGTTGCTCACTTTTCCTATTATGTTGAACATGAGATCACCATGTTGGACCTTTGTAATACCAAACACTGCAATGGAGAAATATTTACATCATATTTACAAAGATGGAGAGGGCTTGTAAGTCACCTTCCTTAGCCTATGCCAAAAAAACTTGTCAACATATTCATTCAAAATCTAAACTAGGAAATGTCTTTTCATTTGCAAGTGCAATATGCCACCATGTTTAAGGAGATCATTGATAATCGGGTCAGCATTCAAAAAACCCTCATAGCTAAGGGTTTAGTCAAGATTTACAAAGAGAACAATGACAAGTTCAATGAGAAACCACAATTATGGGCTAAGAAATAGGATGTGATGTATGATTGAGTCATTGATTCTAAACATGTCCAAGTGACAACTAGGACTAATGCAAACCAAAACAACACTATACCCCATGACACCAATTCCATTTTTGTCCCTCATAGACCACCTAAACAAAATCTCAAAAACAACCCAAAATGGAAATTTACCACTTGGGGAACCATTAGACATTGTGTTTCAGAAACTCATTCAAGAAAACAAGGTTACTTTCTTGATTACACAATCATTTGATGAATCAAAACCCAAACCATCCTAATATAAGGAAAGTGAGCATTGTGATTATCACAAGATTAAGGATCATGTCACTAACAAGTGTATGAAGCTCAATAATTATATCCAAAACCCCACTAAGCGAGGTGATATTGCAATGGAGGTAGTGAATTCCACTTTACCAAATGATCAAGTAGGAATATACCAAGAATCATTTCCTAAGAATTCTCCAATTTGTAGAGATGGTTGACTAAATCTCATGTAAGAATATGTCATTTGTAAACCATTTATTACATAAAGACACTCTAATTGAAATAGACAAAAACATAAGAGATAAAAAAACATGGGTATATTTTTTTATTATTACAATTTTATAGAAACCAAAGTAAAACTTTAATACTAATTAAATATAGCTTTTAAAGGGATCGCGTTTACATTTTAAACCATACACATTTTGAGGACTATTGTTCTATCTTTAGTGTGAAGATGAGAAACGTATGCCAAAATTTAGGAATGATTCCTTAAGAGATGTTGACGGAAAAAAGAACTGCAATAAATAAACAATCTTAGCTCACCTAAAACTCTCTGCTCATTTTTTAATGAACTTGTTCACGTTTCCATATTGACTAACAAAACCTATTCAAAATTGGTTTGGTAGACCAATTCTTGTGAGCCCAAATTTCATACCAAACAATCAGATATATCTGTATAAATATACTTAATGTGAATGGTAGCCAACGTATGTATGAATTCAATTGATTTGATGGGAACATATAATCCTTGCGTATATTTATTGATCAGATGAAAGAAAAGTTAGTAAACGGCAATCAAATATATTCTGTATATTTGATGCGAGCATATAATCTTTGCTTATATTTATTGTACCCTTTCGTTTGGATGTATTGATTAAGCACTGTATCTTACGCCATTGAGATTGAGATTGAAATTGACGGAGCGTGTCCAAGGAGCGTAGTTGATACCATTTGCCCATCACTGTTATTTGGGTCCCACTGTGATATGATATCGCTGGAACAGGTTTACCAACAGTGAAAACTATGGACGACAATGTTGCAAGGTGTGCGTTTTTGGTCTCTTTGTGCCGTGCAACACAGCATTCTGGTTTGTGATATGGTTTAAATGTTTCTTGTGGATTCATTAATTCTGGCGGTTGTATCGGACATAAGAAGGTTGATCTTTTGGTGCAATGCCAACAGTCTTTGTAACAATTGGTATCACAGCCTGGGTCACGGGTTCGAACCATTGCTTGCGCAGGGGGAGGGGGGGGATTTGTTGGAAGGTGTGCACCCTTGGTCTCTTTGTGTTGTGGAGTGTAGTGCTTGGGTTCGTGACAATTTCTCTGGATTGTAAGAAGCTTCATCATATCAAATAACATTCTGCACTGCAAATACTACATAAAATTTGTAAGGGAATGGATTGTTTAAATTGGTTATTTTTATGAGGGCAGTTGAAATAGATGATGTGGAGGTTAATTGTTTTGAGATATCATAAGATTATGTAAAGTGGTTGTTGTTTAATTGGATGAGTATAATTGATGAGGGTGATATATGTTCTTTGATTATGCCATCTATCAAGATTCAAACTTCAAATGTATGATATAAGGGACGAGACTAGGATTGTACCCCAAGAGACTTTGATAGGATGGATATCCCCTAATCCTTGTCTTTTAGTCGAAGAAGTATCAACATAGACTCGTACTTTTGTATCAGATTGGATTTTAATTTTAAGATCCGATACAAAAATAGACTTGAAACACTAAAAGCAAACTCTTAAACTTTGATGAAATAATGGACCTATCTGACTTGTATGGTTGACTAGTTTTAGAAATCCTTTAAGATCTAAGAGTTCTTAAAGTGAGAAAATGCATGTTCATACTTGAGTGCCCTAGTCTGCAAAATTTGATTTCAAAAAGTTAGAATCTATAATGTTAGCCTTGGGTATCTGCAAAATGATACCTGGTTAGTCTAAGTCCAAAAAGATGCATATATAAACAAATCTTTCCCTCTCATTTGGATAATTACAATGAATTGGGAACTATTATGATGAATTATGAATTATGAGGTAAACCCACAATAGTGGGTTACAATTTTTCAAATGAAGAAAAAATAGAAATTCTCATCATAAAATTTAAAATGGTTTACCCCTTCTAATGAAGGGGGTTCGAATGAACCACCCCCCTTCTAATGAACCCCCTTTTTCACCATATAAGGGGGGTTCAAATGAACCCCCTTCATTAGAAGGGGGGTTCTAATGAACCCCTTTTTCACCTTCCTCCACCATTTCAAAATTTATACATTTTTTTGACTATCGAAGCTTGGGAAGGAGGTGCAAATGGAGTCAACTTGATAAACCAAGTTGGATAATTGTAGTGATTGAAACGTGCTTTCCAACAACTATAAATTTAATATATTTTGTTTTTATTTTATATTTTGTTTTTAGTTTTACTGCACATAAGTTTTTCACCGAACATCAAGTTCGATGAAAAGTCATTGTGGAAAAATAGGAAAATTTGAGGAAAAAAATTTGAAAAATATATATGCACTAGGTATTGATGTCCTCGTTCTAACAAAAAAAGAAAAATTGAATTTCAATACCAAAAAAGTTATGCGAGCGAAGTGCACCTATGTCTAAATTATAAATGTTTTGACTTCAAAACTTTAAAAAAAAAAATACAAAATCTATGAAATAAAATGAAAGCACTAGATACTTGTGTTACCAACCTAAATTCAAAGAATTAGAATTTTATCCTTTGTAGAAAAAGGTTATGTGAGCGAAGTACACACCACTTTTAAAAATGTTGTTTACTATTAAAACTAGTTATCAAAGGAGACAAAAAATTACAATTTAATTTCAAATTTTTTTAAAAAAATACATTTAAAATCTACAGAAAAAATCTCACAAATCACTAGTTTACATCATTTTCAAATTCCTAATAGTTTACCTACTATAAGTGTCAAAAAGTGAAGTTTTCTCTGAAAGTGTTGATTTCAATGTCAAGTTTGGCCAAAAAGTGTAACCCATTATTGTGGGATGACTATGCACTAATTATAAAGATATATGTGACTTCCTCTCTACATGCTTGCTACAACTCTCTATTGTGTTATGCGGACTAACCCTTGTAGGTTTTCAAGGAAATTTGTTCCTTCATCAACTCTTTGTGACAACCTATTGTGTGACATCACTTCAACAATGGCTTCATACCTAAGGTAACTTTATCTCATATTATTCTATTTATTACTATCATTATTATTTACTTTTCCTCTGCTCTATTGAGGGCACACGATATATACCATCATCATCATTATTGTTGTAGAGGTGGGAACACCAAAACGAGGTTTAACTGAGGTAAACTCTTATACAACACAACCTTTCCCCTCTTTTTGTATGTATAGATTTAGATCCAAAAATTCCAATAGTGATAAGTTGTTTAAGGGAAAAGCAGGCTATAACTAAGTGACTTGGCTTTTGAACATCCCAAAACCATCGTACTAGGGCACTCCATGTTCCTATCTCTCTAATTCAAGCTCTAATTTCAACTAGTGGTGCCCCTCTATCTGCACATGTCAAATTTGTACCCATTTCTATGATTTTTTGTTTCTATCTATGTAATCATTCATATTTTTTTGTTAGGGCTTATATCGATTAGGTTAATTTCATCACACTCATAAATTCTTCCCTTTTACAAAAAAGAATAGAACCTGGGTAGATTGACTCTCCTTTGAGATAGTTATCCAATCATAAAACCCTCATTGGTTTTATTCAGTGGGAAATAGATCTAAGATCCAACAAGTGAATTAACCTAGATCTAGATTTCCTTATTTGGACTCAACATTAGAATACAAACCAACTAGGGTTTGATGATCTTGGATAGTTTCCATAAAAGGAGATCCAATTTTCTAGGGTTTGGTTCTTTTGTGTTCAAAGAGGGAAAATTTGGTATGTGTTTTAATTAATCTATTTGACATAAACCCTAAATTTGAAAATGTAATTTATCACATAGATGAAAACAAAAAATTATAGAACAAGCATAGATCTAGAAAATAATAACAGAGAGGAATCTAGACATAAAATTGGAGCTTAAATTTGAGGGACAAGGGTGAGGGTTCCCTTGTCTAGAATTGAGTATTTTGAATGCCTGAAATAGGGTTTTGAAGGTATAGGTATTCTTTGCACTTTTCTATAACTTGTTGTTGACGAAAGTTCCAGATCTAGCTTGCACATATGAAAAGAGAGGGAAAGGTTTTGTTGTATAGGAGTTTTCCTTAGTAAAACCCCAGTTTTGGTGTTTCCACCTCCACAACAAAAAATTATGATTGATAAAGAGTGATTACCCTAGGTCGAGTAGAGGTAAAATAAATAATGATTGACTATAATAAACAAATAATAACTAACAATTTTACCTTAGGTATGAAATCCCTATCCAAGTGATTGCCACACCATAATTTGCCACAAAATTTTATTGATGGATGATTGGATTGCTTTGATGACCTACAAGAGGTTAGTCCACATAACACAATAGATTGTTGTAGCTAGCATATACAAGATAACTTGCATACATCTTCATAATAAAAGTATAATAGTGCATGATTGATCATAATAGTGCCTAACTATTCAAATGAGAGGGGAAAATTGTTTAGATATGCATCCCAATTGATATTTTTGAATATAAACCAAGTTGAGGTCATTTTACAATACTCAAAGATGAAATTTAAAATAATAAATATTAAAATATGACACCCTTCGAACTAGGGTGCCCTCACCCTAGTTTGGGTGTTTTTGGCCCAAATTTCCAAGGATGTTGGGGATTTTAATATATTTTCTCAATATGGACCCAAAATGAACAAATTTTCAAGGGTGACAATTTACGAAACTATAGGTTTATAATCCAATATTAAGTAAATAAAAGTTAGATCTAAGCTAATTCACTAGTTAGATCTAGGATTATTTTTCCCATTTAAAATACTCTTTATGGAATAATCCACTTTGTGCACTATATATTCAAGAAATCCCAAATACAATATCATCCTCCACATACACATCCATAGAATGATAATCACCTTCTTTATATAGAACTCATCCTAATAATACAATGGAAGGGTAATCTTAATGAAGTCCTACTCATCACTTGATATAATTAATTACACAAATTGTCCACATGAGCCAATATACCTAACTTAAGGGATGTGTGCCACATGTCAGTATCCCCATCCACCTAAATACATTATAATATCATATCTCTAAGTACATAACATGTTCAAATGTTAGGTTCATAATTTAATGTATGAGATTAAAATACTCCTTTACATAAATATTTAGTGTAATAATAATAGAGCTAACTTAGATTAAGATATAGAAATTTATACTTTAATTAAATATGAAATAGAAACAAAATAGAAATAATATACATGCACCTCAAAATTAAAGGTGAAAATACTATAATAAACTATTGTTACTTGATTTCTAAATTTATATTAGAATTAACAAACTAAGACAATCAACCTAATGACATGTACAACGAATCCAATGAGATATAGAAATAAGTAGAGAAAACATCTCAGCAGGAGAAATATAGGGACTATCAAAAACAACACAAGACTGGTAGAATCCAAAAAAAGAGCACACCAAATAGGGGATTAATTCAAATAAATCAACCTCTTAAACCCGGAGATGATTGACATTAAAATATTACAAAAAAAATGTTTTTTAGTCTCTAAAACAAAAAATCTTAATTTTTTGCTATAGATGTCAATTTTTTAAGATAAATATTCTTGGTTGTTTGGAATTAGTTCCTATATTCCTAGCATATATATCTCTTTGATATCTATAAGTAAAAAAAATGTCCCAATTGCCCTCTTGGATCAAAATTCATGGCCTCCAAAAGTTGGGCCTCCCATGTTAGAAATGTAAAATCATCTACATGACACATATAAGACCTATAAGAGGAGTTACACTTGACCAAAATATGATGCATTTTATGAGATGTCATAATAAATCTTTGAAAGGGGATAGTGGAGTGAAAATAGAGCACTCAATTTGGTAAGTGGATTATGATTAACTTATGGTAGGTGGAAGGAATATGATATTTTTAGCCTTTGGACTCATCTTGGGATTTAGGTGTTGGATTCTTAAATATATATTTGGGTGGAAGATTTTGGGTTTTTAAATACTATTATTTCATGATTACCATTTGATGATTTCATGTATAACTTATTATATTTATTGGGTTCCTAATAGATGCTTTGATAGTGAGTTTTGTAGGTACTATTATGTTGCCAGAGTTACTTGAGAGTTATGGTTGGTGATACTCCTATAAAGTATTCAAATCTGCAAGTGTATTGTAAACTTAGATTATTGAATAATAAATTGAGTTGCTTTAGAGTGTGGGTTTTGTCTCCCAAAAGGTTTTTCCCTATATAAAATAATATGTTATGGTATATTTCTTTTGAGTTTATTTCTTTGTAACTATATAATTTATTTATTTTTTACACAAACATTCTCTCATATATTAGCATATGAATTGTATTCTATATCTTTGGTTCCTTTCATTTAGAATTAAAGCTTGATCACTTCAAATTGTAGGTTTTAGAGTTAAGGGGTTTTTAACTAATCTTGGATTGAGTGGTACATTGAACAAAAATATATTTTTGCAAGGAAAATGATAAAAAAAATTCAAGGATAGAGATGGAAAAGTTTACAGACACAAACTTTGAGCTTTAGAGTCTCAATATGGAGGATATGCTCATGAGTGGATATCTATGGGTTGAAGTATCTTGACTCAAACCTAGTGAAATGAAATAAGAAGCTCGGGATGCATTGGACTAAAAAGCTAAGGGTTTCATTAGAATCTATTTTGTTGATTTAGTATTATTGAATATGCATTAAGAGACTAACACAATGAAGATTGAGACACATTGGTTCATAAAAAGCTAAGGGTCTAATTTGAATTTATTTGGCTGGTTTAGTATTACTAAATTTGTATTAAGAGACTACCAAAATGAACCTTTCAAATAAGCAAAGGTGAGATATATCAAGCTAAATCGTTGGTAAACATTTTTTCCTAAGAAATAATTTGTATACACTTAGGATAGAGAATGGTAGTTCTATGATTGAATATCTAAGTTATTTTTATATAATTATTTAACTAAACTTTGTAATTGGTTGGAGCAAAGATGGCGGAGGATTGGTGTATGATTGTGATTTTCTTCTCTAGATTCATGAGGCCACCTTGTTATGGCTATTAGAAGCACTACCACAAACTTAAAAATAGATGAGGTGGTGGCATCATTACTTTTAAAGAAATGAAAATAAAGATATAAATCTATTAAGGAGGCACTATTTGTTCATGGAAGATAAAAAGAGAAAGGTGAGAAGGATAAGAAGTGAGATAAGTCTAGATTCAAATCTCCTAACAAGACCAAGGGAAAATGTTGGGACTATGACAAGACTAACCATTTTGGAAGGGACTACAAGTGGGAGAAAAATAACAAGATTTATTTTGATAATGAGTCTACAAAGTCCTATTAGGATGATGGTGATGTATTTTTCATAGACTTGGTTGTATATATACATCAAATGGTGCATGGTTGATATATATTGGTGCCTCTTTCCATATTATCTCACATTGGAGTTGGTTATTAAAATAGATAGAATATAATGGTGAAAATTTGTACCTTGGCGATGACTCTTATTAAATAATTGTTGGTTGTGGAAGGCTCCTAATTCAATTCAATATTGGATGTGTGAAATGGTTCAATGGTTTAATACATATCCCTACTTTGGCATGACACCTACTTTATATAAGTAAGCTCAATGATTTAGGTGTACAATATATTTTCTCGAGTGGAGGGTGCAAGTTGGTGAGAGAGAATATGGTGCTTACTAAGGGTGTTTGTATAGAAACTATATTTTTTCTAAATGCATTAATAGTTCAATGTAATATCTCTTATGTTCCTATGGTGAAGAGATCTAAAAAATCTACACCTTCACCACTAGAACTAGCAACAAAGAGGAGTGTTGCATCCATTTATGGTCATATTTTTTAGGTACTGAAGAGCACTCATGCTTTGGAGACTTAGCTATTAGCTGAGAAGATAGTGTTATGGAACTAGAAGATGGTCCATATAGTTGAGAAGGGTCTAAGGGACCTAAGAAATAAAAATCTTATTGAGGGTTTAAATGATTGTAATCCTTAATTTAAGTTTTGTGAACCTTATATATATATTACAGAACCATGTTCAATTTTATACTAGTTCTCATAAATATTTTGGGATGCTAGACATAATCCATTATAATGTATTTGTTCCTAATAATGTTCCTTAAATTTCTACATCTATATAAATATATACATATTTCATTGATGACTATAGAGGACATGGGCAGATTTTCTAAGAATTAAATATGAAATCTTTAGCTATTTTGAAGAGTTTAAGGATCTTGTAGAGAATTAGATTGGTAGGAAGATTAATATTTTGAGGAATAATAATTGAGTTGAATTGTGTTCAACATATTTCAATAGATTTTATATGGATAATGAGATGAAGAGACAAAAGACAACTTTGTACATCTCTCAATAGAATGGAGTTGTAAAAAGAATGAACGTGAAACTTATGGAGAGGGCTAGGTGTTTTCTCAATGGATCTATCTTGGAGATTTTATTTTAATTTTTTTATAGATTATTTATTAGTTAACAAGTCTCATACATCATCTCTTATTGTTAAGATACCTACAAAGATGTAGTCAAGAAAAAAATCCTTCATCAAGTCATCTTCAAGTCTTTGGTTGTGAGGCATGTGAACTTGTGTCTAGGGAGTAGTCTAAATTATAGAATAAGGATATAAAATATGTTTTCATTTATTATGGTATCCATGTGAAAGGGCACAAGCTTTGGATGTTGTGGCAAAAAAAATTGTATGGTAGAAGTGTTTTGATTATATTGGAAAAACAAATTTTGAAGGGACCTGGAACCCTTTACATCACTTTAGACCAAAATGTTGCTATAATTGATAAACACGTTAAGGAATGAGCAACGACCAATAGTAAACCAATAGCCAAAAAATAGCGACCCAACAACAAAAAAGAAAAAAAAAAAAACAATAGAAACACAAAAACTATTTCATATTTTTCAAGGTGTTGGCCACCTCGATCTCCTGGTTGTGGTGCAGGTTAACCATGTCCATTAACTCTTGCTTTTCTTCTTCAAAGGACTTCCTAAGGTTCCCCCTTGTTCTAGTGCATGGGCCCTTAGCCTCATCTTTAGCAGTCTTCTTCCCCTCACCTTTGGAGGTCTAGTATTTCTCAAGCATATCCGAAAAATACATTTGATCCTCCTTGAGTTGACTAATCTTACCAAATAGAACCTTCAGGGAATCCACACTATTTTTAACCGAGCTATAACTAACTTGCAGTAATTTCTTGATATCCTCATTTCTTTCCTTTATCCTTTCCTCCATTTCACCAAGACGGTTCTCACACTGGACTTTGAAATCAAAGAAGGAGCATTCCAAATCAACCAACCTCTCAATAAGAAGATCTAAGGAAGAGCCCTTCGGCTGGTTCACCATGTTCTCCTTCAAACCCATAAACTTGATATATGACCTTGTTAAATTCCTGCAACACCCATTTAGCAAGTTTAAAGGTGCATGTAGCACCCAACTGAGCCATATCCAATAGCTCAAACATGGAGGTTAAGATAAGAAAAATCCTCAGATAGAGGATTAACCTTCAACAGTTTCAGCTTCCCAAGGTTTTGATTCACACCAACATCCTCACTCATAGTTTTCTCAATTGAGGCCTCTTCACTGCTCGAAACCCCATCATCCTCCCCATGAGGAGAATACTACCGAATAGGGGAATAATCAATAACAACATTAGTTTTCACCATAACCTTTACCTATTCTGGAGTATCCTTCTTTCCCTCCCCACCACCTTTTGAACCCTACTTTAAATTGGAAATCCTTTTGGAAGCCCTTTGTGGATTCTCCTTTGCCACATTCACCCTAGCCACCACATACTGGTTCTTCTCCTTACTACTAGACACACCAGAGCCCGCCTTGTGAAGCCTAGCATTCTCCTTAGATTGACGTCAATGAGAATCACCAAAGCTAATATCAATATCTTCCCCATCAGACATGGACCCACAAGAATCCAATTTTTACATTACTAACTTCTTGGTGGGGCCCTTCTTTTTAAAATTCCCCTTCTTTCTTTTCTTAGATGAGGTCATCACAAGGGATGAGGAACCCCCCACAGTGTTATCCTCCTCCTTATTCCATTTAGCATCACCATCAACACTCATCTCCAAGCCAGTCGAGAAAGAATCCTCAGTAATGGCCTTCTCCTTTCCCTTAATGGACTTGGTTGGAGTATGAGCTCTCACATGCTCCATGATGAGAAAAATGAGGCCCTCATGTAGAACAAGAGCCCTACGGTTCTTCAAATGGGCATAAACTGAAACTTCTAGGGATGACAGAAGAAAAAACACGAAAGAAACATGCAACCCATGTCTAAAATGATTAAGGTAAAATTGTGCCCTAGAATAGTAGTGAAACAACCTTCAAGAGTAACATACTACATTATAACCTTGGCCACATCATCCCAGATACACTTCAGGGATGCCCATTCATATCCCCACGAGGGCATCTTAATTAGCTTCGCTTGTTCATTGTCCTTGAAGAATTGATCCATAGCATCATTGTTTCTCTTCCTTTCCTTATAAAATTTAAGACTATTTGTCGACAACCCAGTAATGAAGGCACTAAAGTCTTCATAAATAACAAAATCCACTCCTTTCACCTTCAAACATCTATTGTGCCAACAGTGAACAAACTCTGCATAGGCTTTGGGGTCATGGCCATGAAGCCTCTCCAAAAAAGGCGTAAATTGTCCATGCCTCAAGATTCTCCATATTTTTCACTTCTTCTTCCAACTCTCACAAGATAGAGGCTCAACTCTACTCCTATATCCACCCATTTTAACAATCACCATTAACAAAAACTAGAGCCAAATCACACTTGCAGAATTAAGAATGAACACAAGGTTAGGCAATACATAACCCACAAAATGTGTGGTAATAAGGAGGGCAATAATTTCTTGAGCACCCTAAATCACAAGCTCTCAATTAACTATCATTTCGCATTAAAATCTTGGCTTCCTCAGGAAGGAGAGAGTACTCCTCCCACACCTTGAAATTATTAAGGTTGGAAACCTTATTTGCAAACAAATCAGCCAAGGAATTGCCTTCCCTATAGATATGTGTGACATGGATCTCATCAAAGGATCTTAAAATAAAATTATAAAATCCATAATAAGATGTTCGACAGACCAGCTCGATTTCTATTTTCCAAGTAGGCAATTGACAATATTGAGGGAGTCTCCCTCAACCCAAAACTTTGAATAGCCCTTATCCAATACAAACTTTATGTTGATAAGTGCAACTTTGATTTCAACGTGATGATTGGTCTGGATTACCAATGGGAGTGTCGTCATGCACAAGAACCTTTCATATTCATTTCTCAACACCCCCCCACAACCTATAGGCCCAAGATTACTCTTGACTACCCCATCAAAATTAATTTTAACCCACCTTGGGTGTGGGGGCATCCACTTCGCATTCAATCTAACATTTATGTTGGACTTAACTAAATCAGAAGACAAATAAGTGATCTTCCAATTAGTAATCACCATGAGATCATAGCCATCCAGAAGAGAGGACAAAACACACTTGTTGGAGTCCTGGAACTGAAGGGAAAAATTTTCTACAGTGTCCCTCTCAATTTTGATAAAGACACTGTCCACTTTTGGTTTTGAATCATGAAAAATTCTATTATTTCTTTCTTTCCAAATACCCCAAGAAATATGTAGGGCCATAAGCTCCCAAAGTCTTTGAAGAGTAGGTGAGGAAGGACACTTCTAGTGATCTATAAAGTTAGAAAGGGAGTCTGGGAACACCCAGTACAGGTTCCAGAGAGAAAAAACTTAATCCAAATGAGAAAGGAAAATTTATAGCCAAGCAAAAGATGAAAGCACTCTCTACATTGCACTCACAAAGCACACATCTATTAGGAAAAGAAAAGCCCCTTCTACAAAATCCTGGTGCCATCACCAAGAAACCACTTAGCACCCTTAGAGATGAGATCACTACAAGGGATCGAATCAACATGCAGGAAGTCCCAAATTCTCCCCACTCTAGCCAGGTATTTGTTCCTTATCATAGAGGACCAACCAGCTTCCCCATTAAGGAGTCTCTAGATATTCTTTGAAAGGATGACCTTATTTAAGGACTTAATGTTCCTCAATCCCATACCACCCCATTTCTTTGGCTTATAGAAAATTTCTCGAGAAACTAGAGGAATTCTAGTCTTTTCTTCCACACCCGACCACAAAAACCATCTCATAATTTGCTCCATTTTTTCTTCAAATTTTGTCAGAATCCTGAAAAGGTTCAAAGCATAAAGAGGAAGATTCTACAAGGTAGAAGATATGAGTTGAACCTTAATCACCTAACTTAGGAGGGCACCCTTCCACCTAGCCAAATTTTTGTTAAACTTATCTAAGATGCCAAGCTATAAGGAGTTTTTAATCTTAGACACACACAAGGGAAGCCCCAAATAAGTCGATGGCAGGTCACCACAATTGCATGCTAAAATCCTTGCCAATTTTAATTGAAGAAACTCTAGGGTATTAAGGAAAAATAGTTGAATCTTAGTGAAGTTAACATGCTGACCAAAAGTCTTCTCATAATCACCAATCACCAACTTAATAGCCCTAATTTCACAAACTAAATATTCACCCATCATGATATTGTCATCAACAAACTATTTATGAGTGATGGGCTCACACCTAGAGGAAGGAATTAATCCCCTCAAAGAACCAACCATCAATGCTTTCCAAATATTCCTCCCTATCACCTTAGCCATCAAGATGAAAATAAGTGAAGAAATAGGGTCTCCCTGCCTGATGCCCCAAGAGGTCCAAAAAAAGGGAGAAGGGGAACCATTAACAAGAACAACAAAAGAGGGAGTCAAAATGAGTTGCTCCACAGGCTGCAAGAATTTCTAGCAAAAAAGAAAAACAAGCATGCACCAGCAACAAGAACTTCCAATTGACCCAATCATAAGCCTTTAGAAGATCCAACATAAGAAAGAAACTCGACTTTTTATTTGAAGCAAGAGAATGTGCCACCTCATGAACAGTAATAATGGAGTCCAAAATTTGATGACCCTAAACAAAACCACTTTGTTGGTTGGAAACAAGGTCAGGAAGAATCCTTTGAATTCTAGTAGCCAATACTTTGGAAAGGATCTTATAAATTGATTTACATAAACTGATCGGTCTAAAGTACCCAAAGCTATTAGCATTAGTAGATTTTGGGAATCAAAACAATGAAAGTAGCATTCAATTCCTTCAGCAATCTTCAACAAACAAAAAAATCCTTAGTAGCATTGATATCATCTGAGGCAACAATATCCTAGCAAGATTGAAAAAATAGCAAGGGGAAATCACCAGGCCCAGGGGCCTTGTTACCTTCAAAGGAAAACACGGCTTTCCTAATCTCATCCGAGGAAGGAATCACAACAAGCTCCTTATTAATATCTTCAAAAACCAAGTTAGGAATGACCTCCAATGCAGATTCTACACTTTGATGATCCCAAATCACATCATCCCTGAGAATATTTTCAAAATATAACCAGTAGCAACACTCCTTATAACTTCATCATCAATCAGAAGCAACCCATCAACCATGATGAAGGAAATCCTATTAGAATATTTATGTCTGAGGGCAATGAGATGAAAAAACTTAGAGTTTTGATCCCCATACATGAGCCAAACAACACAAGAGCGTTGTCTCTAGAAATCTTCCTCTTTGGAAACAATATCATGCATTTGAGCCAAAAGAGAATCTTCCAACAACTGAAGCTCCTCCAACAAACCTTTAGGCTGAATTTCTAGTTAGACCAAGTCCAAGCATTGAGCAAGAGATTTTTTATTATCAAAACTATGTCCAAAGGAAACTTTAATCCATCTCCTAAGGTTATGTTTCACAAAGGTGATATTTTTAGCAATCATGTACATAACACTTACATCTATGTTCACTTTCCAGCAATTCTTGACACAGTCCATAAATCTTGAGTCCCTTAGCCGCATTGCTTCAAAATGAAATGGGAAACATTTCCTTCTACCAAATTTGTTAGCTACAAAAGAAATAGGAAAGTGATCTGAACCACATCTCGTGATGGAAGAGAGAGAACAAGAAAATTCTACAACCCAAGAATCCATTACTAGAGCACAATCCAATCTCACTTGAATATTATCCATCCCAACCCTTCTATTGGATCAAGTGAACTTGTACCCCATCAAGTCCAAATCAATGAGAGCATTATCATCTATGAACATTTTCAAATCCATCTGACTATCAAGGGGAATTTGAGACCCACCCAGCTTCTCATCATCAAATAGAGGAGTATTAAAATCCCCCATGACCAACCAAGGGGAGTCTCGAAAGGCTGAATGCAAAGAGCCAAGCCTATCCCAAAGCCTCTTCCTAGTTCACTTCAAATTCGGGGCATAAATATTAGAAATAACCCAGGACAAGTTATTATGAAGATGAATAAACTGGGTATCCACATGATTGAAATCCTCCACAACCAAGAAACCTTTTCCCACTCTAGTATTCCAAATTGTAGCTAAACCACTTAAGGCACCCTCAAAGTTAACCCCGTGAAAGCCACAATCCTTAAATAAACAATTCTTTAATGATTCCAACTTATCAATTTTCATTTTAGATTCTTGAATCAGAAAAATATTTGGCTTGTGATCATGGATTAGATTCTTCAGGAGGTCATGCTTATGCACATTATTTAACCCCCTAATGTTCCGATAGATGATCTTCATTTGCAAGAAGAGGGTGTGCTCTTTGAGCACAAGTCAAAAAGGGTCTTCTAGACTCCCTTCTCAATATCTTTCTTGCATTCCCTTTCCCTACTCTTCTACGAAGAAATCCTCCCCTAACCCCGATGTTCAAAGCCAAAATCCACTTTTTGTCTTCTCGTGGTGACCCCTTCATGACCCTGAGGGGGGAGGCATTATGCTTCTTTTTCCTTCCTCTCATAGGGATATATCCATCCTCTTCCTTATTAAGGGAATCTGCTACAACTAAAGTAGCCTCACCACCCAAGAGGCCTAAAGCACGATCAAGGGGAGACAAAGAAACAACATTCAAATTTAAGACCACATGTTTGGGAGAGAACAGTGAAACTGACACATGGTCCACTTCAATCCCATCAGAGGGAAAATCCACCACATTATCAAGAGGCATGGTAACCTCATCAACAGGGAAATGAGCAGAAACCAAGGAAACACAATCTTCAGAAAAACCCTATTCCTAAGAAGCAAAATATTCTTCTTCCTCCTTAACCTTCTAGGCTTTGGTTTGAACAACAACCTTGGAAGGACAATCCTTATCCCAATGCCCCAACTTTTTGCACTTGAAGCACACAAAAGGGAAGGATTTAAATACAACCTTTTGCTTCCAACTACCCACCTTCAAACTCAAATGAAAGAAGTCAGACAGTTGGGCATCATGATCAATCATAACACAAAGCCTAGAAGCCACCAAGTGTCTTCTTGATAAGGTAGCTTCATCAATGGAAACCAGACACCCAAAAGAATTTCCAAATACTTTAAAAACCTCCTCATCCCAATACTCTAGTGGAAAATTAGGGAGCTTTACTCAAACAAGAGAAGAGTGGAAAAGGAACTTTGATAGTTCCATACAAGGCTACCAAGGGCGTAAAACCAAAGTCGGACAACCAAAAACCCATGGGCCTTTGGAGAAACCATCCTTAGGTCATCATCGCAAGAAAAGGCATATGAGAAATCCTTTGGCCATGGCAGCAACCTCTACCTAACCCTTAAGAGCCCATTTCTTATGAACCCAAGAGTGAACCTCCTCAATATTAGGTCGAGGCCCCAAGAACTTTCCCACCAAAGAAAAATCCATTCAAGCAATGTTTTAATCCATAATAGAGTCTAGAATGGAAAGGGAAAAGCCACCCTCCACGTTCGAAGAAGAAATTGATTCAAAAGCAACACCCTTACCTTTGAGCTCGGAGGAAAATAATTCAGCCCACCTCTAACCAAGAAAAGAAGATGGACCCATCGAAGGTTCTTTCTGCACCGGAACATGCTCCTCTCGAGAAATAGGATTAGAGGGAACCTCAAAAGACTCACCTAAAGCAGAATGTAGTTCAACATTTGCTAACCTCACAACCAGTGCCTGAACCGCTAGGACCTTTGGAGCATGAAATGAATCCACCACCACTGAATCTCCCACACGGGCCTCCTTGAAAGAAACAACCGCACACTGACCCGCATAGCCCAAATCTTTGATCTCCTTCATGCCACACAAGTCATCCTTCCCAAAAGCAGCTTCATAAGAGACAAAATCCATAGGCTAACCAAACAGAATTCCACCATGAACACCAGAAATCAATTTCAAATTCAAATATCTCAAGCCTATCACAACAACATTCACCTCACCAACATTCGCCATCCCTTTTTTATTATTATTGTTGTAGAGTAGAAGTGTTATCTTTAAATAAGTTAAACCTTTTTTCATAACATTGCAACTAGAGAAGGATGAAAAGAATGATGTGTCCAAATCAACTACCATAAAGAATAAGGAGGTTGAACCAAAATATAATGAATGACCGCAAGAGGGGGATCTCAAATAGTTCAAAAAGTTTCAAATAGAAAGTGGAACCACCACCCTTCCTCTTGAGGAAGTCCACTCAACATAGAAAACAATCATATAGGTATATTCCTCTTAATTGAAGGTATATTATTACATTTATTACTAACATAGGCTGTCCTAGAAATAGAAAGGATACATTGGGTATGTCAAATTTTAAGTTCTAGATAGTGACTATGGATGAGGAGATGGTTTCATTAAAGAAAAATTATACATGGGACATAGTACCTTTACCTTATGGTTATAAATTTGCTAGTTATAAATGGGTTTTTGAAAGGAAGATCAATTATGATTGTGATGTTGAGAAACATAACGTTAGAAATATTTGAAGGGATATTCCTAGGTTGAGGGAACTAGTTATGGTGAGATTTTCTCTCTATTTTCTAAGTTGACATCTATTTGGTTCTTATTATCTATTGCCATAGGTTTTAACCTCAAGGCTGAGTAGATGGATGCAAATAAAAATTTCTTGTATGGTGATTTGGAGGAAGAAATTTACATGGGGTATGTGCACAAAAATGGGGGCCAAAAGGGAGCCTTAAGCAACCACCTTTTTTTAATTAGGATAAACTAATATTGAATGAGAAATTGAAGATAGTTGCACTCAAAATTTGAAGGCACAACAAGAACAATAGTCGTAGTGCTCTGCTCGTTAAGGGGCTTGGTTGGGATAAACCAATAGAGAATAAGGACAAGGTGGTTACTTGGGAGAAGCTGAGGGAGGGGTGGTGGAAAGTTAATCTTGATGGTGCATCAAGGGGAAATCCTAGTCCGTCAGGAGCTGGTGTCATAATAAGAGATTGGTTTGGCAATGTGATTGCTCTGGGAGAGAAAAAGTTAAGAGAAGGAACTAATAACTCATCGGAGGTGACAGCTGCATTGCTAGTGGTGAAATTGAGTAAGAAATTAGGTGCATCAAAATTACATTTAGAAGGTGACTCCTTAATTATAGTGCAAGTGATAATAAATGGAGATGTGGGCGCTTGGCATCTTCAAAATACCATTGAGAAAATCAAAGAGGAGTTGACATTATTGGAAAAGTATGAAATAAGTCATATAAGGCATAAGGGAAATGTAGAAGCGGATGTCCTTTCAAAGTGGGTAGTGAACTTTAGAAGGGTCAGAGATTTAAAAGTTGAAGACTTGAGAAATTTAAACCTGTTCGATTAATTTCAATTTTATTGAAATGATGGTAGGGTGGCGAGGGAGGGGAATCATTGTGATGAGAGAGTATGTTCTAATTTTGAGAGCAAGGATGACTGCATTGAAGTCGTGGGTGGTAGCCTAATGGAGAGTACAAGCTTGTTCGTTTTGGCGGCGGGTGGCGGCTGGAAAATCTTAAATGACCCGCCGCTCATCATTTTTTGCTTGTGTGAAGAATAAGCAATCAAAAAGCAGTGTGTTTGGCAGTGGATCGGTAGTGAGAAAGTTGGTAGGTTGGGTGTTTGTCTGAGTTTGGAAATGGAGGCTGGTTTCACTCTCCGATCAAAGAGGCAGCTAAATCCTTTCATTGGAGAAGCCACGAACCAATGGTTGGAAGGTATGTTTCTGGTTGCAGATAAACGACTCTTTCAGAGTGTTAGGTTGATAATTGGGGAATCCTTTGGTAGTTTGATTCACCGATACCACATGAACATGGATATATACTCTTTAATTCTGGTGTGGGGTCTTGATCTCGGTGAGCCTATTGGAACCGTCAGAGAGGTGATTGGGTTGATTGTTCATGAAGATTTTCTAGATGGGTTGGACTCATTCCTTGAACGAGTAGTGCCAGATGTGGGCATTGATTCCAAAGAAGGAACTGCAGAGGAGGAAAGGGTAGGAGACGAGGGCTTGGAGCCATTCATCCATGGGCTTGAAGATGCACACAAGAATCAATGTAGGGAGGAGGCTCGTCATGGGTAGAATGATCTTAAAAAATTTATAGGCATTCTGAAGGTGGAAAAAAGCATTGCATAGGTCAAGGGCGTCGAGCTGAAGCAAAAGGTGGAGGTGCGAGATGCAGGGCGTCAAAAGGAAAGAGGCAAGAAGCATGGAACAGGGTACGGTAGAAGGGTTGGGAGGGTTTAATGTAGGCGCTGGTTTTTTGTTCCTTAGAATTCCTATGTCAATCCGGGGTTAGTTAAAAGTATGGGTTGTTTAGTTTTTTGCTTGAAGATTTGGTGATTTTGCTAGTGTGAAATGTAGTGAATGTGTAAGGATTTTCACCAATTCAACTGTAGTTTTCTGGAACTATAAGTTGTTTAGCATGTTTAGATGCTTTGTGGTAGGATGGAATAAGTTTTTTTGGTGGGTGATTAATGAACTGTCGAATTGTAATTTTTCATTTTAGTAATATAATATAAATCCTATTACCGACCAAAAAAGCAAGTCATAGTGCTTTGAATATACTTTCTAAACTACATTTTTTAAAAGACATAGATTAAGGGGTTCAAATAGGGGGGTCACACAAAGTGCTCATATTTTTATCAAAAAAATATCATAGCATCTAGTGTGGCCCCCCTAAAATGTTAACTTTTTTTTGGTATTTCAAAAATCGCTTTGGTAAAAAATTAGCTAGCACCATGAAGATTATGCTCATTTTTTCTACTAATTTTTTAATGAATATATGTTTTTTTACTAATTTTCAAAGTGGACACATCCTAAAAAATAAATTGAGTGTTCACCCCTTGAATTTTTTTGGAAACTAATAAAAAATAATTAAAAAATGAATGTGTAAATAATAGACTCTAGTTTGTAAAAATGTAATTTGTTTCAAATTTTGATGAATGGGTAAAAAATGAAACCAACAATACCATATGTAGGTTTTTCAAAAAAAAAAAGACACTAGAAAAAGAAGTTAAAGATCAAAATCTTAACATAATTGAAATGTAGAAAAATTCACGTGGTTAGAAAGCTAAGAGAGAGCTTAACACTAATATGTTATTTATTCAAATTTAAATTGAAAGATGTGAAAACTTGATGGAGATCGCACTCAAGATTGTGTCATTTTTTAGAATTTGCAAAAAACATATTTCTAGGAATTGAAATGTAAGTCCAACCCTAAGGTTTGTAAATACCCAAAGAAGATAATAATGTTCCCACATTATAATGCAAGAACATTATAACACAAGCACATTATTTTACGAGAATGTTATAACATGAGCATGCTATAACATGAGTGTGCTATAATGCGCTCACATTTTTAAGAAGAAAAAATACCTCTCTCTTTCTTTTCCCATCTCTCTTTACCTCCTTATATAGCTCACACTCTCCCTCTTCCTCATACTATTTACATGAAATAACAATTTGTATAAGTAAAATTAATACATGGATATTTACTTCCTTATAATTTAAGTTATATTTCATGGATATATTTTTAAGATGCTTGAGAAAGGTTTCAAATCTCTAGGGGTTATAATGTTGATTCTAGGTTTTAGAGGTTCTTATAATTTCTCAAACTTAGTCAAATTTTAGTAATTAGCAGACTCCTATCATATTGTAGTTCTCCAAAGGTAGTTGTAACTATTCAAAAGCATCATCAATCCTTTCCTTTTAAATTTGAGGACCTATTCTTATGCAAGAGACTAAAAAGTGGGAGGGGAAAGCCCCACACATCCCCTATCAAGAACTAATATCCAAACATAGCTGAAATAAAAACATTTGAGTCAGGAAGAGAGTCAATATCCATTACCAAAACTACCTCCCTACCACATTGCATATGTATCTCTCTATTTCTCTCTATTTCATTATTTATTTATCTCCCTTTGCCTCTATCTTCCAATCTTCATCTCTATCTTTAGGTAACTCTTTGTCTCTCTATCCATCCATCTCTCTCCTTCTCCCTCTTCCTAGACCTCTATATGTTATCTCCATTTTCCTCTCTCTCCCTTTCTCTTCCCCCATCTATCTTTCCCAGTTATATATCTCTAGGTATCTCTCTCTTTCTATCCCTATCTCTCCATCTCTCAACCTTTCTCCCTATCACTCCCCCTTTTTATATCTCTCTACTTCTCATATCTCATCTCTCACCATTTCTCTCCCCTAGTGACATAAGTGAGAGGGTAAATCCCCCCACACCCCCCATAAATAATTAAGATATATAAACAAAGTTGAAACAAAAACCTCTTAATCAGGAAGATATTTAGGTTCCATTACCAATAGGGAGAGAGATAGAAAGGAAAATAGAGATAGAGATAGAGATGGAGATTAAGATAGAGAGGGGGAGGAGGAGAGGGAGAGATAAATGGAGAGTTAGAGGAGAGGGGGATAGAGAGAGAGAGAGAGAGAGATGAAAGAGATAAATATATAGAGAGGGAGAGAGTGAAAGATGGAGAGATGGAAAGATAAGGAGATAGAGATAAAGAGAGGGAGAGATATAAGGATAAATATGGAGAGATAGAGATAGGGGACAGAGATAGAGAGGAAAATGGAGATATAAATATAAATTTCTAAGAAGAGAGGGACAAAGAGGGAGAGAGATGGAAAGAGGGATGGATATAAATAGGTATACGTATCTAGAGATATAAAGGGGGAGAGGAAGATATACATAGAGATCAAGATGGAGGGAGAGGGGGAGAAATAGATATAAAGATAGAGAGAGCTCAAGGGAGAGATAAAGATAGAGAGATAGGGAGGTAAGAATAGCGAGGGGGAGATAGAGAGGAGTTAGAGAGATATAGAGGAAGAGGGAGATGAAGAGATAGAGAGAGAGGGAGATATATATATGGAGAGATAAAGTGATATAGAGAGATATAAGAAGATATATAGAGAGGGAGGGAGAGAGAGAAATAGATAGAAGATAGAGAGAGGGAGAGGGAGAGATATAGATAGAGGTAGGGAGGTAGAGGAAAAGATAGAGATAGAGTCAGATGGAGAGAAATAGATAGAGAGATATAGAGAGGTAGAGGGAGAGATAAAGATGGAGAGGTAGGGAGGTAGTGTTGGTAATGGAGCCTTATTATCTTCAAGTGATTTAGAGTTTTTTTTTTAGCTGTGTTTGGATCTTAGTTCTTGTTGAGGGGTGTTGGGGGCCTTACCCCTCCCACTTTTTGATCTCTTTCATAAGAATAGGTCCTCATTTTTCTAACCTTAGATGCTTGATGGTGATTTTGAATATTTACAACTACCCTTAGAAACCTACAAGGTGATATGAGATTTTTTATTACTAAAATTTGACTAATTTCAAGAAGTTATAAGATCCTCCAAAACCTAGAATCTGCATTATAACTCCTAAATATTTGAAACCATTCTCAAACATCCTAAAAATATACATGAAATATAACTTAAATTATAAGTAAATGTCACGTATACTTAAATGTTTATTTCATGTATATAGTTTGAGGAAGAGCGAGAGTGTGATCTATATAAGGAGATAGAGAAAGATCAAAAGAGAAAGAAAGAGATGCATTTTTGCATCTTGGAAATGTGAGTGTTTTATAGTGTGCTCGTGTTATAATGCATCTGCATTATAATGTAAACGTGTTATGACTCAGTAGTGACTGAAACTAGGCTCAATCACTACCAAGCCATAATGTGAGCATGTTATAATATGAGCACATTATAATGTTCTCGCATTATATCTTGTATGGAAACAAAAAGTGGTCACACCACTTTTTGGTCCCTCACCTTTCTGCACTTACCCCATGACACAACTAGAGAACTTTGAAAAAAGTAAGAAAAAATAAGTCTGTAAGTAGAGAAAATGTTTATATGGTCTTAAACAATCAACTAGGACATGGTACCAAAATTTTGATTCCTTTGTGTTGGGTTTGAATATTTTTAGATTTAAAATAGATCATTGTGTTGATTATATGATGAAAAATTATAATTTTCTTATTATTCCATTATATGTTGATGATATGTTATTTTATGTTAATAGTTTAAGAACATGATTTATGAATTGAAGTTTCAACTTTTAGTATAATTTGAGATGGAAGACCTAGGTGTTGCTAAGTTCATCTTCAGTATGGAGATCAAAAGAGGTAGGATAAATAACAAACCTTGGTTGTGCTAAAGCAAGTATGTGAACCAATTGTTGAAGAGTTTCAATATGATAGTTTTTAGGCCACTGCATGTGTTCTTGTTTTGATGGGGACTAAGTTATCAATAGAGTAGAGTTTGATTTCTCTTAGTGAGATGATATGGCCCAAGTACCTTATATTAGTGTCATTGGGAGATTAATGTATTCTATGTTCTATACTATAATAGTCATCACCCAAGAACGACAAGTTTGAGCCAGTTCATTACTAATATTGGATGAGTAAATTGGGATATAGTGAATAGGTTCTTCAAATAATTGTTAGGCACCTCCAAGTACTCTATTATTATTGCAGTAATTCTATAAGAGATTGAAAATTTATTATTATTCATAGATTTATAGATTTAGATTAGGTTGGGATGTTGATAGAAGGAGATCCATCATTCAATATATTTTTATTGTGTTTAGTGGTGTAATCAATTAGATGAATAAGAAATTAATTTTGGCCACCTTCTCCATTATTAAAGCTAAGTACATGAGAGATAATCATTTTTATAAGGAAGTCATATAGATTAAGGGATTGTACTTATATGTAGGATTGGTGAGCTTAGAGATAGTATATTTCTACGTGACCTAGACAAAGTGTCATATGTCTACCAAAGAAAATGAACTTTCAAGTGAGACAAAGAATATTTTTTCTAATACTATTTTTTTCTTGACATGGTAGAGGAAAGGTGAGTGATGTTAGATAAATTTAACACTTTTTAGAATGTTGTTTAATGAAGTAAGTGAGCACATAAAATTTTAGGTGGTGTTATGAGTCTATGGGCCTCTCATCCTCTATTAATCAATTCATAGTTTTAGTACTCCCTTTGCTCTTGTAAGGAGTTAAAAAAGTGGGAGAATGTTAGGAAAAATGTATCAACCTTGCTTCTAATGTTAAAAAGAGGGCCCAATCAACCTCTTAGACCAAAAGTTATGGTCTTATGAAGTTGGGCCACCCACATCACAAATATAAAAAACATCTTCGACACATAAAAGAGTTGTAAGAGGGAGTTACACTTCTTGAATTACCCATGATGCATGTTATGAAATGTAGTAAGATATATTTGAATAGGGAAAATGGGGTTAAAATAGAGTGCTTAAGTTGGTGAGTGGATTATAATGAACTTATGGTATCTGGAAGGAATATGTTATTTTGTCTATGGATTCATCTCAAAATTTGGGTATTGGATTCTTAACTATGAATTTGCATGCCATATTTTGGTAGTTTTATCCAATGGTTTCCTAATTATCATTTTATAGTTTCATGTATAGCCTCTCTTATTTATTGGGGGCTTGAGATGGAGGTTTTGATAGTGAGTTTTGTAAGTACTATTATGCTACCAAAAGTACTTTGAATCTTTGGTTGGTGACACTCCTGTAAATATTTAGACTTTACAAGTCTATTGGAACATTTGATTAATAAATAAAACATTGATTTTCTTTTGAGTCTAGTGTTTTTCTCGTGAAAGGGTTTTCCACATGTAAATCACTATGTTAATAGTATACTCTTTTTGTGTTTATTCTCATGTAAGTATATGATTGGTTTATTTTTTGCACATACTTCCTCTCATGAATTAGTGTAGGAAGCATATTCTATGCATTTGCTTCCTTTTAAAGGACTTGGTGGTTTTGAGGAACAATGTTGTAACTTATTATGCTAGGCGTAGGAGGTGACTTGCTGCCATCCTTTTGTTTTAGCTAAGACTTGTCAATTGATAACAATTTTAATAAAATTAGAAGTCAACTTAAAACAAATGCAATAGATGCGATTATGATGATGCTAATTCATTTGTATTTGTTACAATGGATATTAAAGAATGAATGAGTTCATCAACTAAGGTTTTACCATGTGTTGATGCAAAAGCTCATGTGGAAAGTTGAAAAGTTTTTTTTTTACAACTAGGTGTGGAAGGGTTTTATTAATGATGGATAAAATATGAACTACTTATAAAATGACCTAAGGTTGATATCATTTTATACTTCTCTTAGGTCACATTTTGAAAGCTTTGGTCTGAGAAACAATGAGTAACAAGTAGTTGGAGGTAGATCATCTTGGACACATAATAAAATTTTATATTTGACAAAATGGGTCAAAATTACACCAATGATCTTGAGAGGAATCAAGATTGTACCTAAAGTTTTCAACCTAGAAGAAGAACCTACTATCTATTAATATTTTAAAATGTTATATATACTAGCATATATATATTTAATAATATATATAAAATACGCTGAGAGATATCCTTCTCGAGGCGCCTTTTCAATTTTTATGTCAAAAATTGAATATATATATATATATATATTTAAAATAGGCGCCTCGAGAAGGATATCTCTCGGCGTATTTTTTATATATTATTTAATATATATATATGCCAATAGCAATCGTGACGCAACATGTAATATCTTAAATAAATTATTTTTATTTTTATATATTATATTATTATATTAATTAATATATCATAATATGATAGTATAATATATAATTTAATATTTAAATGTTAAGTTAAAATATATATTTATATTTTAAGTTAGGATTATGGTTAGGGATGGGGTTAAGAGATATAGTTAGGCTTAGGGTTCAGGTTAGGATTAGGGCTAGAGATATAGTTAGGGTCAGGGTTAGCATTACGATTACAGTTACATTTAGGTTTGCAGACAAGTTTAGGGTTAATAGATATAGTTAGGGTTGGGGTAATAATTGAGGTTAAGGTTATCAGGATTAGGGTTATAGTTATGTTCTCGATCAAGTTTAGGGGTAGGATTATGGTTAGGTTGGGGTTAAGAGATATAGTTAGGCTTAGGGTTCAAGTTAGGATCAGGGCTAGTGATATAGTTAGGGTTAGGGTTAGGGTTAAGAGATATAGTTAGGGTTAGAAATATGGTTAACATTATGACGAGGGTTAGGGTTCACATCAAAATTAGGGTTAGGGTTAGCATTACGATTACGGTTACATTTAGATTTGCAGTCAAGTTTAGGATTAATAGATATAGTTAGGGTTGGGGTAATAATTGGGGTTAAGGTAATCAGGATTAGGGTTATAGTTATGTTCTCGATCAAGTTTAGGGTTAGGATTATGGTTAGGTTGGGGTTAAGAGATATATTTAGGTTTGGGGTTTAGGTTAGGATTAGGGGTAGAAATATAGTTAAGCTTAGGATTAGGGCTAGCATGAAGATTAGCTTAAAATTAGGGTTAGAGTTAGGATCAGGATTAGGGTTACAATTAGATTTAAGATCAATTTTAGGGTTAAGAGTATGGTTAGGGTTACGATTTACATCATGGTTATGGTTATGCTTAGGGTTAGGTTTTGGGTTAGAGATATAGTTAGGTTTAATGTCACTGTGGTTAGGTTTAAGGTTAGACAATGACTTAGGAATAAGGTTAGGGTTAAGATTAGGGTTAGGGTAAAGAGATATACTTAGGATTAGGGTTAGGTTAAGATTGATTTGCAAACATTTATTAAATAATTTCTTTAAAATATAAATATAAATCTTAAACTTTAATTTATATAAAGTACGTGGAGATTTATGAAGGAATTCAATTTTTTCAATTATATAGATCAAAATCAAATTTCATATATATATATATATAATTGCTATTATCATTTGTACAACATTGATTTTTTTTAAATCATTTAAAAATTGAAGTTAACATTGGATTAAATGTGTAAAAAAAAATTTAAAATTTGCTTAAAAATGTTTAACTTATATTTGAGGCACATTTATTAATATTTCATATAGATTTGGCACACATCCACTTGAAAAATATATTTAATACCACACATTTAATTTAAGACCACATACATTACAAATAATGAGTAGCACAAAATATGTTATCAAAACAAAAAATATTAGAAATGGAAGTCTTATATGTTGCCACACATCCTCTTCAATTTTTTTCTAAAAGTATTTTTTTTTATAATATAAGATAAGCTAAAGAAAATTAATAAACCTTTCCTGCAATGTGTTCAAAGTTTGTAAATATAAAAAGTATTGAAGGTCAAATAAGAAGTGATTATACTAATAACATCTCATTGTAATGGTGTAAATACATTACAAATTCTTCAGCAATGAGATCGGTATTACGACCTTTATTTTCATAGTGATCTTCATATACTTCTTTGAGCATATCTGGAAATGCAGCTACTATAGTTTGGGAACATTTGTCACATAATTTGGAAATGCTTATATTGTTTGGGAACATTTGTCACATAATTTTTGTACAATCATTTCATCTAATTAACCATGGATGCATTGGTAATAACTCTCCATCTTCAGTATCATCAAGAATAGTCTGAACTTTAATCGTCAAGTTGGACTTCATAGAAGACAAGGTAGGTATACCATAGTTTTCATGTAACAACCTAAATGATGGCATTACCTGATGCACCATGAATCTAATGGAGTACCTGAACTTAAGAGTTGTGAGAATCCATTCCTCGGGTGGGCCCATGTGATTACTAATTCGGGATGGTCCCTTAAGAAATCTCATGAACTTCATACTCAGTTCATCAAATAGAGTGTGTCTTTTGATATTTACTATTGGTCTAATTGTGATCTTACATATGCATCCAGTGAGGTAAAGATCTCGAATCTCATGGTAAAGAGCAACTGACCAATCACAAAAATATATAATCTTAATCTGTAGATGATGAAATTTGACATCTAAGCTCATTTTGATCTTTGATTCATATAGGGAGTTAAAGTCTACATCATAATTGGGACATTTTATTTGAGAAGTTTGTGGTCCATTGTTATTTATTCTCTTCACCATGCTATCTCTCACCCAATATCGAACACTCAGTTCCTCTATATGAAGGAGGACATTGGGTGGAAGATATGGGTGATACATTGACAACCAATTGTACACCCATACTATACGGATTTGATCTAACATTTTGTTGTTGTGCATGAAAATTATTATTAGCTCTTACATTATTATTAATAGGAAAATAAATATAATTTCTAAACTAATTTGCAAAATACATAAAGGATAGTAAACATAAAGAAAATGCATGATATCAAAGTAACTCACTTTAGATTTAAGGGAATTGATATATATATACACAATTTCAATGAAGGTTAGTATATTTAGTAAAATATTATAAACTTTTTGAAAATAAATATTAAATTATAAAGTGAAACACGAAAATGACCATTAGAACACATATCTAGGAAAATTTATTCTACATTAACCATATAAAAAATGATGTAAAGTTACATGATCTTTATTTAGCAAACATGCATGTTGAAAAGAGATTAAAAACATTTCAAATGTAAGTTATGTTGGAAATTGAATTCAATAAATAATTTGACAAATTCTTAAATTTATGTAAGAAATTTTTATCATTTATTTTTAATCAATAGAGATTACAAAAGCATACAATGGAATATTTTAAGTGTTGCCCAAAAAGAACACATATATTAAAGCCATCGAAGCAAATTTCTTGAATAGACATTGTGAAAGCATGTATAATAGTATATATAATAAAAGCAATTATTATGGTGGCAAAAAAGAACAAATGTATGAAATCCATTGAAGAAAATTTCCACAAAAAGTTTATTACATCAATTATCTTCTAAAAATTTGAGGTTGTCTTCTTCAACCTTGCGCTTGGCAAGTTGTCTACCCTTTTTCATTTTCTCATAACAGTCATATGTGAATGGTGGCATTATTCAGAGACCTTCTAAAGATTTTACACGAGATACTGCTACAAATGTCAATACTGTTCTTTCTCTTGGTCCTGTATCAATTGTCGCCTTTGAAAGAGTCAATCCATGATATTTATGTATAGTTAATGCTCATGCCAATCTCAATGGTAATTGAAGTGTTATGCCCTTCTGTATTGTTGTTATTGGAACTGTATTTGGATGTTGATCTTCAAATGGTATTCCTGAATAATTATCAAACTCAACCATCACATATGTCAGTGGTTTAGGTGGAGTGCTTCCTGGTTTGTAGAAAATCTTTCGAATATATCCCAAAGCTCCATTTACAAGACTTTCTTGTATCCAAAGATTTGAAGTCAACATGACCCTTGAATTCTTACTAATCAATAACTCTAGATCGAGTTCATCACTTGAAAAATCTTTTGTTGTATTAACACTTCCTGCTTTTGTTGCAACACTACGGGCAATAGGATTCTTCAATGAATATAACATACTTTTATTATGACTATGAACATTGTCATTTGTGGAGAACAAATTGACACTATTTTCAAACTTAGCATTGCTTGCAGCATCTATATTAGTAGGGGTTATCGTCATTAACAACTTCTAGTCATATATTTGTGGGTTTGCATCTCTTAGATTTGTCAAAAGTTGACGAAACCTTTGTTGCTGGATATTTTCTCCATCTTGTCTGAATATTTTATCCAAGGTAACTACAGTTTTAAATTCCTCCCATAGTAACTTTTCTCGTCTATTACTGTCATATGCTGGTCTATCATTGACTAGAGGAAACTGGGCCAAATCTCCTACCAAAATCATAGATATACCTGAAAGATAAATGACAATATTTATTTTCAAAAAATGTATAATATTTTTATTAAAATTTAGTAGATGAACATGTATTAGTAGAATATAAAAGAGTTGACTTCATTGGTCAAAATTGAATTCTATACCTACAAAGCTTATGTTTGCACTTTGTGGGAATTCCTGTCGGAGTCTAGAATCTATGTTTTCCAGCATGTTCTGACCAATGAAGCTCATTTCATCAATCAAAATGTACCTGATATGTGTCATTTCTTCTTGAAAACTGGTAAGTCTTGTTCCTTCTAGCTGAGTAAAATCTCATATTGGGATTCTCAATTTTGAATGAACTGTAGAGGCTCCTATATTAAATGTTGCAACTCCCATTGGTGCAAGCAATAGAAGGGGGGAACGAGATGGCATTGCGGCATTTTCAAGAGCTTGACTAATGACGCCAATTAGATATGAATTTATTGTTCCTGTTGTTCCTTGAATTATCATGAACAACAACACTCCATTTTGATTCCTCTGGTAGTGTGTCATAATTATGTCAACTCCCTTTTTTTGTTTATCATTGAGGGATGTGTAGTTGACACATTAGGGTATATCATCATATATAAGACATCCATGCTCCTTCATGTTATTTATGAAATTGATTATTGTAGTCTTCACCTTGATAATCAACAGACCAATTTGTATGTCTATCAATGTCTCCTCTCCCCAACATATCTATTTAACATGTCTATCAAGGTTGATATCATTTTATACTTCTCTTAGGTGTACAATTTGAAAGCTTTGGTCTGAGAAACAATGAGTAACAAGTAGTTGGAGGTAGATCATCTTGGACGCATAATAAAATTTTAAATTTGACAAAATGGGTCAAAATTACACCAATGATCTTGAGATGAATCAAGACTGTACCTGAAGTTTTCAACCTAGAAAAAGAACCTACTATCTAATATTTTAAAATGAACATATATACATGAATGATATATTTTTTATAACATGAATCTAGAGTCAAAACAAATACTGAGTTAGTCAAAAACATATGTTATGATAATATAGTTAAAACCTCTTAATAAACAGATGTAAAACAATGGGTAATAATGTTCTTTTCATCCTCACAAAACAACCCAATATCTATAAAATAGAGACAAAATGCACACCAAACCTTCTAAATTAAAATTGTGTTGAAATTTTTGACATCATCCCACTTCATAATCCATCATCACAATGAAGAGGGTAAAAATATAAAAATATTTTACATAAAGTGATTATATTCAATGAAGCTGTTTCAAATATGGAAACATTTTGTACAATAGAATATATTTAAAAAATAGAAAGTGTGTTTGGATATGACAGAACTGCTTTAAGCATAACGGAGTTGCTTCATGTGCAATGTGCAATGCTTCTTAACTGTATTGTATTCTTTGTATTTTAATAAGCCTTCCAATAGTTCTGAACCATTTTGATCGAGCATCTCATGGGGCCCAAACAAAAGTGATAAGAATTTCAGTCCATTCTGACCCATTCTTATACGTTTTCATATCATGGGGCCCAAACAAAAGATAAGAATTTCAGTCCACTCCGACCCATTCATATACGTTTTCTATGATATTTTATTTACGCCGAAGGCGTTCCCTCAATGAAGTTTGCCGATTCATTTTTCTCTATCCACGGTCAAAATCGGATGCAAGACCATCTTTATTAGATCTTTACCGTTCATTATTTCTTCTCATTTTTTACGCTGTCTACTTCGCGCATTTAATGTGGCTGGGAGTTGGTGTACCCTGTCCCTGTGCGTTGCAACCGCCTTCTCTCTTGTTGCTGCAGTTCAATATCGCTGTAAGCTATATCTCCACTCCTGCAGGGTGTGTGAAAGAAAGAGCAAGGTTAAAGTAGGAACAATACAGAACTTGGGGTTTCATGCAAATTTCCTGCGATCTCTGCCCATTTTCTCTCATTGGCATCATTGACAGGTATTTTTTTAACCTTCTGCATTAGAGAAACCATTTCCATCTGCTTCAAATTTTCTAGGCTTTTATTTTTAAAGCAAATCCATTTCAAGGAATTTGTCAATAGTTCACGTGTCTATTCTATTCCGTTTGATGGATGTCCTGAGTCTGATTCGAAAGCTCCCATTTTGGGCTACGCAGGGAGGATGCTAGCAAGGTTGGCAAGTTGGGCATAACACCCGTCAGTTGCATTTGCTTAAACTTTTCTAAAGCCTTTTGAACAAACCCATTTGTAATATATCTTGCAATCATTGCTTTGCATGACTTCACATCTTTTTGAGGCATTCTGTCAAACAGATTGCTTGCCTTCTCTGATATTCCCTCAAAAAAAAACCCAGCTCCTCCGGTGGGATCTCCATTCTGACTATTTTATGTCGGCTAGGTCAACTTACAGTTTTTCTCAAACATGTCAGAAAATGAGCTTGAAAACTGGCCATTTATGCCATTAATCTTGTTAGAATCTAATTTGTCAATACTCTCCTCAATTAGAGAGGTAAACTGCACATAGGGGTTTCCTCCTGTTCCTAATGCTCGGTGGGCATTACTCCAAGTGACAGGAGAGAAGCCTACTTTTCGGTAAGGCTCACTAAACTTCGATTCAAAAGAAGCCTTCGCTCTTGGAGGCTCCTAAAAAACAATCTATAGGAATTGCCAGAGTTTTTGTTTGCAAAGCATTTGTTTGTTTCCCAAACTTATGTAGAGATGGTGATACATTTGGCCTGTTACCTGCCTCCGCTGTCATTGCTGCATGGAAATCTAGCCTTTATTATGTGTCCACATGAATCTCCAAGGTAACATGTACATATTCTCAAAAGTGTAAACTGCTAAAATGAAACAAATAATTTGATAGGTTATTGATGTAACAGATTTTAAGCAGGAGTCTGCATTTTGTTCTTCCAATGCCAAAAATCATTATTACCATAAAATGTAATAAGGTTTCCAATGCCAAAGAAATAAACATTAAACATGTCTGATAGTTTTCTTTACAAACTTATGTACAATTTTTAAAGTTAATTTGTTCCACAAAAATAAACATTAACTTGCATTTCAGTTTTCGTTTTGTTTCACCTTCCTCTTCGATTCTTCATTACCTTCTTTTTATTACCAAAATAATGTTGGCTTATGTATTTGCAGGTAATTCGTTGGTTCGGCCTTCCCTTTTGTCGTCTTCGATAGAAACAAATACTTTCGCACAATCTTCAGGTACATAACTGCTTCCCTCACCGTTAATGGTTTTCGCTTCTCCAAACTCTTCGTTGCTAGAATGCCTTTTGCCGTATTTTCCTGCTTCCCTTGCTGCTAAGGGTTTCCGTCACTCCAAACTCTGAAACTGTGCATCGTAATTATATTTATTTATTTGCTTGAGTGTTTCTAAAGCTGTTTCAAAAAACCCATTTTGTGCATATTTTGCAATCATTGCATTCCTTAAAAAAAAACCATTAACACCACTCTAGATTGCACAAGAAATGGCCTGGAAATAGCACAGATGCCCTGCAAATATGCAACCTTAAATAATTTATTTATTTTAAATTACCACGTTAATTATAATATAGACAAATACAATTTTTGTAACTCCTATAAAAGATAAATATGATAAAACTTCATTTACAATATTGAGTAGTCCAAATTTTGGTATACTCCAGCATAAAGTGGCAAACATATTTACCAATTATGTTTGTAACCAATTCCTCTTGGTGTCTTTCTTCCAAGATGGAGCCTATGCCCTCTCAATGGGACCACTAGGTAAGATAGACTCACGGCTACTCTCTTGTTAGTTGAAGGCACACTTAACAAACCAAGTAAACTACTATATAATAACTATGCTTTGTTGAGTATTTGCAACTGTTGGGTTTTCATCTACACATAATTATGCTCATGGATGAGATAAATTAAGGTTTTTTCATTTTTAACCTACCTCCACACATTAATTCAAAAAAATCTATATGACATATGCTTTTTCTGAAATTTGCATTAAGTAGCCAGCATACTGTAAACCAGTTTATATTCTTAAATTGAAAATTCAATTTTTTTGTGGTTAAAGTTCTAAGCCTAGAAAGCTAGAAAGTGTTCCATTGTACATGAAATCAACAAGAGAAAAAATAGTTAGTTGTGTACTAATCATGATTCGAAGCAAATAGTCTAATTGGCCTCCTGAAGGAAATACGTTCACTCCATTTTCAATAGGAAAAAACTATCTTTGTCCTCATCTTGATTGAATAATATCATTTGTGGACGATTAAAACTCTCACCTTGTAAATTTTGCAAATAGCTTGATTGTTGCAGCCACCAGCTTCAATCTTGATTTCATGGCTTTCCAAACTTGGAAACTTTCATCACTGACTATTTGCCACATTTATTTTCTAAAATATGAGTAGCAGCTTAAGGACTACCCCCCTTTTCAAAGTTTTGCAAACCATTCTATTTACTGTTATGTCATCCTTGGTGGTTATATGATTATGAGAACCATTGCTATTACTTTCATTGGTCTGTGTCCTTATGTTTCAACTGTACTGTTTTCTCATGACTTTGCTGCTCTTTTCTTCTGATAATTTTCAGCTCTTTTCTACTAAGAATGCTGCTCATTAACAACCATCATTTGCTGCATTTATTCATCAATAAAATTGCTTTTTAATTTTGACATTTGCTGCTCCTTAATGTCATATTTTCTGCACCTTTTGAAGTTATTTTTGCTGCACTTTTGAATTATATTTGCTGCTCAATTAATGGATATCTGTTGCACTTATCTGGATATCTTTTGCCCATATAAACTGTCATCATTTTCTCATATTAACAGTCTTATATAAACTGTCATCTTTTTATCATATTAACTGTCATCTGTCTCTTCTCTTTTTTGGACATTAATTTTCTGCTCATTATGACAGTATAATGCTACACATTGAAAATGATATTGTTAAACATGAAAAGTTGACATTGCTGCACATTAAAATCATCATCATTGCTGCTCTTTTGAATGATATTAATGCTCCTATTATCAATGATATTCTGCCCTTCTAATCAATGATTTGACCTTTCAGTATGACATTGCTCACTATGTGTTGTCAACCTCACTGTCATGCACTATAGTGACCGTCTTTTTAAGAGACTAAGCTCATGCTGATGATAACACTACCACCTCCAAAACTGCCCTTCTTATTGATTTTACTGTGCTTCGTTTTATCATGCATCACTATGATTGTGCTCTTAAGTGCTTGTCTTCATATTACTACAATCTTCTCAGGTAAACCCTTTTGACTTGTAACATACGAATGCAACACAACCCTTATGTTGCACGAAGGGTGAAAGAGGAGGCTTGACTGTCAACACTATCAGCTTCAATCACTTGACATTCTCAAAAACTTTTGAACAAGAAATTATAGGTTGGTTATATAATTCTTTACTCCTTTCACTTTCAATTGTCAATTCACAAATATTTAACATAAATTAAAAATGGTTTATATTACAAAATCTACAATCAAGAAACTAAAGACATATCTGGTTTTTGGCAGGGATCCAATTTTTTATGGAATGGAAGCACTTTTTAATGCACCAAATCTTTTCATGCAAGCTAGATCTCTGTGGAATACAAACTGCATATAACAATGACTGATTTCTTAAGGTTTTTTCTACAATTAACAGACCTCTATGTTTTGTCTCCTGTCACCATGCCTATCTTCCCCATTTGTCTGATAGTTTTCATATGTCAATGCTAAAAAATACATTTCTTTATTATAGTTTATATTAAAAGATACATGTGTAGCATGTTTTCCTTCAAAGTTGCTCTTTTACGAAACTCTTTATGCTGCTCATTTTCAGCTCACATACACTATATTAGGAGTCTCCTTTCAAGACTAACATGAAGATTTTTCCTGCAAACTCTCCCTATTTCACATGTAAAGTGACAAAATGGTATCATTATTCGTAGTAAATGCGAGTTGCGTCGGCATTGACTGCAACTTGCATACGATACAACTATAAAATGGCCAAAAAATGATTCATTGCTGAGATTCACTTCCCCTGTTTCCTTGATCCCCCAAAAATGACTTCGTGGAACAAAGGAAATTATGATTGCTGATAGTATGATTTTTTTCTTTATACTTGTGCCTCTAGGATTTAATAAATGCATGAATTGAGCCTCAATTCTTAGTGCTTTTTCTGATTTTTTGCCTTTTTCCCTATATACACATAGACCTTTAGGCATCAGAAATTAGTCTATTGTTGTGGTAATTTATGCTTACAACAAGAGTTTTATCATCAGCATGGACTGTTCCACAATTGGGATGGATTGCAGGGCCTATCGTAATGCTCGTTTTTGCTTCCATTATATTGTATTCCACTTCATTACTTGCCGATTGTTTTTGCCTTTAAAAAGAAAATTACTTAGTTAGGTTTATGTGATTTCAACTGAGAGAATGAAGCTGCACTCAACACTTGGATTGTAGCCAAATAATGATTGATCAGTAGCCTACATATAATTTATGGCAGAAACAGGGCCATTGGCCACTGGTCAATAAAATTACTTAGGCCAGTTTATGATTTCCAAAAACAATGTAGAGGTTTATTTTAAGAATGCAATGACTTCAACCTTAAATGTTGTATGTACACCATTTCCAAAGTGCTTTATTCACCAATAGAAAACAATTAGATTTAATCCAAGTTATGCCAAAGTTATTGTTGCAATGTGGAAGTTGTGGAGATGTATTGAATAAATATTTGAATTGCCTTCAAAACTGCTAAAAAATGAAAATATTCAACGCAGGTAAAATGCACAGATATGACTGAAACTCTACCCAAAATATCGTAGAGGCAAAGTCAAGTAAATTTGGGTAAAAAAATCTGTGAAACAACTCTCCAACACAGGAAAATGTTGTGTCTCAAAATATGATCAATGAGAGAGTTTTACTTTCAGTTCTAACTGCCACATGTATGGATTCTATATTTTGTTTCTGCAAAAAAAATGTTTTGTTTACAGGTTTTAAAATACTTTTCAACCAAAAAATACATGTTAGTTCTATATTTTTTACTCTTTCAAAGTCTGCATTACAACTGCATACACAAATGTTGCTTTAGTATATGTTGCTGCAAAATCTTCCTCACTTACACCATTCACTTTGCAGGCTTGTCCCTTTCTATGCATAGCTTTGGCAATTGACTATTTCATCAATGCTACAAACTTGTTGCTTTCTTTTTTACAACCGGTCTACCAACATCATATGTCTGTAAGCTACACAAAAAAACGTTTCACCATCTTATACTAAAGCTATCATTTGCACTGGACCTCTACACTGCAAGTTTGGTTCACAACGGTAAAAGCTTCTCCCTTCTCTTTAATTCTTTTTGCTCTCCATTCCTCTCTAATTTATAGATAATTGCATATCATCCCCATATCTCTGGCAAGAGGAAGGACACTTTTTCCCTGCTATAGACATGATATGAAACAGTCACACTTAGGTACATTTTGTTTTTGTATCTTCATTTGTAAATGTTGATTTACATGAAACTCCATAATGAGCTGAACAAACAATATCTTTAATAGACTTTATATTAGCTGATAATTGTGTAGCATACATTGCTTGAAATTGGCTCTCTTACAAAAAATTTTATAGTGCTTTGGCTTCATTCCATAAAAATGGCTATGAGTTGTCACCAAACCATGGAAAATTTTATCTGTGGCTGTTTGAATATATAAGATATTTTTATGATAGTTTTCCTGAAAACATTATTATACTAGCTGCAGCTAAAGCTGTAAATGCAATGGCTGCCAGAGCTTCTTTCACTTAGTGAATAGTAGAGATCGGAATATCTTCATATGTTACATTGGTTGCAAGACATAGACGTGACAAAAAGCAAATATTATTTACCATTGAATGTATGGCAGATCTGCTGAAGATGTCAATGCAATGGTTCCCATAGCTATTTTCAAATACTGAACATTAGAGATTGGATCAGATGCTGCTGAAGCTGTAAATGCAATGGTTCTCACAGCTATTTTCAAATACTATAAACATTAAGCCAAATTAGTTACAATTCAATCCATAATCTGCATTATGTACTGCA